>JAGDQP010012285.1:19465-50730 GCA_022664845.1 Lepisma saccharinum
ATATATATATATGAGTTTTATTACGCTATAAATAAACGATAATTCAATTTTAATACAATTTCTCAGTTCCTCAGTTAAACAAAAACTTCCACCGATTTTTATTCCCAGACAAAGATATTTAACTTGTTTGCAATTATGAATATAACTCTTGAATCATCTAACACGTTGGAATACAAAGGAAGCCACGTACTCTAATATTATGCTTCTAAACTAGAAAACAGTTTGAAAAACGTGCCAAAACGTGTTCTTTATCATTTTAAGTTATTCAGGTGATTGCGTAATTCGTTTCTCAAGGATGTTTGGAGTGTTTGTTCTATTACAACATTCTAAAAGGTAACTGTTAATTTTAAGACATTTTTAGCTTACCTTAGCTAGCGGTACATTTTTATAATGAAATTTCTAGGTCGTCTTAATATTGCAGAGTAATGTTCTCGGATTTTTTAAATTAATTTTTATTATTATTGTAAATATTTGCACCAAAACTGTGTGTTAATATTTAATAAAAAAAATGATAAACTTTTTAAAGACATATTTTTCTTAAACAATCCATATTAAGAAAGTAAATAATATTGTTTTATTTATACATGATTTAAAAGCTTGGGGCGCGCTCTCATATACAGTCACTTTATAAATTCTTGAATTGGCGAGTCCCTTGCTTTTCTTTTTAGTCATGCATAAACAAAATTATTTTATTTTATTTTTTAGTACGAATAGTTTAACAAAAGTATGTCTTTAAAAAGTTTTTTTTTTTAATTTTAGTTATTTTGGTGTTCGGTTACTTTTTCTCAATCTTGTGTTTTGTGACCCAAATCCCAAAGTGTTCTGCAACCAGTTAAAACCCAGTATCGTTGCAGGGTAGTATTTATTTTAGGATAAAGAAGTGTATATTTAAAAAAAAATCAAATATGCTTTTAAAATATAGAAATATATGAAAGTAACAGTGGAATATTGTATTGTCACTCTTCTTACGTCCCTGTGCAAAATTTCATCATTGTACGACGTCGGGAAAAGTCAAATTAACGTTGCAGGATGTGAGGACACCACGAACCATTGTGCACTAAAGAAAAGAATGTAATATACCAAGATCATTCTTGGAGCAATTCGTTTCAAGTTGATCGTGTTTATTTTAATATTAAGGGCTGTAGCTAGTGTTGTAAACATGTTAGTTTTTTTCTGAAACTAACGTTCTTTTTAGAAAAGATACATAAGTCTTGGTTTTTTTTTTCCTAAATTACGTTTTTTTTTTTTTTTTTTTTTTACATTTGTAATACGTAATCGTCTCTTAGTTCTCATCTTATCATTAGTCTCTTTAAGTAAGAATTACTTTTATTTAGGTACTGTAAAATTAAAAATATATTTTGATTATGTGAAATATACCGGGTTGTCCATTTCTCAGTGTTGCCAACTTTTTTTTTTTTTTAAATTCCATACTGTATCTGCCCCAAACTTAGCTGAAATATCATTCAACACAATAGGAGAAAGTTTTGGGTGTCCCCGACCCAGTGTTATTATTATTATTATTTATTGTAGGGTACTTGCTTCAACAAGGAAAGCTGATTATATCATTTGAGAGAGAGAGAGAAAGAGAAAGAAAGAAAGAAAGAAAAAAAAGATTCGATCAAACAGGCAATTAACTATCATACAAATTTTGATTTTTTTTAAAAATTGTATTTAGTATATTATAGGTGTTTTCGCGTTTGGCCCAATCCCCTTTCGCCTAACGCTATATTTCCTGTTTTTATCATCGTGTCAATCTTATCTCGGTTTTAGACCAAATGTTATTTCCCGTTTGGCCTAATCCCGTTTCGCTTGATGTTTACTACAAGGGGTTTTCATAGATGGGGATATTTTACAAATTCCCTGCGATAGGAAGCTACTAAGAAAACTATTTGGTAACTGAAATTGAAACTACGTGATTTATGAAAATTCGTGACAGCTCGATTTCTAGAATACGGTACCTGAAAAATGCACAAATTATAACCAGCATACAATAAGCCGGAACAAATATTGGTAGTTCATAATTTCTATTACAGTGTAAAAGATAAAAAAAAAAACTATATGGACTAACTCATTGTATTTAACAACTTATAATTTTCAACATGTTCCTCTCAGATTCATTGCAAAATACAGCATTTATGATTCTAAACGCAAGACATATGCTATGACATCGACGTACTGTAGTTTAGTTTGACAATAAAGAAACTTTCCAAATGGCGACCGTTTGAAATTAGTTGAGGAATCTGCCTGTCTCTTGCGGCCCTGTGCCAAACTGTGTATTAAATATTAATCAATAACTAGCAAGAATTTGTTTAAGAGAAAACTGAATTTTTAATTAGATATGGACGATAATCGACCGTTTCGCCTTAGAAGAGAATTTCATGGAATATTTTTAGAGCAAAATAGAAATTGTGTACACATGCAACATAATTTTCAGAGAAACAGTTTCAATATTGTACACTTTTAATTGTGACAAACGAACGTTAATAAGATAGCTCTGAATGTCGGAACGAAAGTGAAATTTTAATGAGCTAGCTTCGACCAATCACAAAACGTCTCTGTACTGTTTACAAAGAAATTTAATTTTTAATTAGGTAGGTCCGACTAATCAGAACACACCTCCAATTTCGAATGCAACTGAATTTTAATTAGGCAATTTCAACCAATTACAACACGTTTATGGTGTTTCTTAGATTGAATATTGTTGAAGGCTGGCATTCCAAATTCTATAGAAAGCTGCAGTCGGAGCACCCCAATATATCCCCCCCCCTTCTCTCTCTCTTTTTTTTGTTAATAGTGAAACATAAGCAAAGAGAAAATGAAAACATAATAAAAAAGCTTGAGGTTGCGTATCAACCAAGACCGCAAAAGTTAAAATACAAGAGAGTTGACGACCGTATTTCAACTTTAAAAAGCAGACAGAGAAATGGATTCATTGAACTTATACAGTACGTCGATGCTGTTGCATATGTCGTGTTTAGAATCTTAAATGTTATATTTTGCAATGAATTTTAGAGGTACATGATGAAAATTATAAGTTAAATACAATGAGTTAGACTACGTAGGTTTTTTTTTTGTATATTTTATATTGAAATAGAAATTATAAAGCTACACCATATTTATATCAGCTTATTATATGCAGGTTATATTTTGTGCATGCTTCAGATATTCTAGAAATCGAGCAGTCACTAATTTTTATAAATCACGTACTTTCATATTTCACTTACCAAATACAGTTTTCTTCGTAGCTTCCTATCGCAGAAATTTCTAAAATATCCCCCATCTATGAAAATCCCTTGTAGAAAACATTATGCGAAACGGGATTAGGCCAAACGAGAAATCCTGTTTGGCCGAAAACCGAGATAAGATTGATATGTTGATAAAAGCAGGAAATATAGCGTTAGGCCAAACGGGCCAGAATCATATAGATATAATGGATATTCGCATCTCTTTTGCTTTCCTTTAAAGCATTTGAACATAAGGCAAGTTGAGCGCAAAACTTCGTCTTCATCGTTTCTGATAAAGCCATTTTTGTCCAATAAAAAATGACTCCATCCATCGTATTGGTTCGATTGGGTACCGTGCAACTCTTGCTATTTCCCAGGGAAAGTTTTCTATTTTAGTAACCACGACAGGTCAACTGAAGACGAAAAAAAATTAGCATTGTTTCAAAACATGAGAACAAGGATGAAATGGCAAGACTATAGAAAACTACGGTGGAATAATTTAAAAAGAACTAATGGACTTTATATTTTACACATTTTCTAAAGACAATTAAAATATTCACCTTATTTTTGATCGCATATACAATAATATATCAGTATTTTTTATCTACTAAACACTGTTGACATGCAAAGAAGAGCAGCTAGAATGGTTAAGCTTTTAAAAGTGAGTTGTCGGTGGATGATGGGGTTGTATTCTTGTACAGTACAAGAAGGGCTTGGACATGTTTGAGTTCCTTCACTCTCGCAACACTCAAAAATATTAAAACATGATCCCTCTGTCTACTGCTAGTTCATGTTTCGCAAGTAGTTTTAATGGGAGAGGAGGAGAGAATTGAGCTGAGGGTTACAATGATAAATAAGATGATGATGATCGTACTATGTACGGAGCATGATGCTTTACCATGTCGATAACTTGATACGAAACAATCTATAAGGTAGATGGACCCTGAGTCGTATCTCTGTAGGAGAGGGAAAAAGAATTAAAAGAAAAAAAAAAGCCAAAGTAAAAACTGGTTTCTCGTAATACGTGTTGCAAGGTCATGAATTATCTGAGTACGATTTTTTTTATATCTCTCTCGTATTTTTCATGTTACTTCGCAGTCTCCTAGCCTTTCGTTTCATTTTACCTTGCGGCCTTAGTCTCTCCGACCGTTCATCAGGGTTGCCAGGTTTGAAGTTAGAAACATACTGATAATGAATATTTACTCTTCTTCAATTTACGTTCTATGTTTCTGGAAGAATTATTCGAAGAAGACTGTTACGAGGGGGTGCTAAAATCTGAGTATATGAAAATCCTCTTCACAAATATTTCACTTGCTATTTTTTTTTTTATGAGCAAATAATATTTCAGTTAAACCTATATTTAAACAAATTTAAGTATGATTAACAAAAAAGCTATTTAAAAAAAAATAATAATAAAAATAGGGCAAGGGTTTTAAAACAAAAACCGATGATAAAATCTTAAACAGTGTTCGGTTTTCGGAAAAACTGCGTTCTTGAAAATTACAAAGTGGTTGCTCTCGTCCCCTTGTATGAATGGTTCCTGATTTCAATCATCGTTTGAAACTTATTGAAGGAAGTGGTTAGGAATTTACTGAAAAGTAATTTTCGTGTTTGGAACATTACTTCATGCGCGGTTCACGACAATAGCAAATCACAATTGATTCACCTTGTCCAAGAATCTTAGGGTCACAAACGTGCCTCCGGATGGAACATTCAGTGAGATATCATTTTCCAAATATAGGTAAGAATTCCTTTTCATCTCAGTAGTTACAAAAGAATGAAATTATTTGGTGTGAGTGATGCAACTGATTTAATTTCAGGATTGACGTTTGTCCTCAGTTTTTTTTTTTAATCTTTAGTCAGTACTACAATATTATCTTCTAATAGATCGAAAATTCAGACGAACTTAATCAGGGAACACATCATTCTCACCAGAATTCGGATGACGTGTGGCACTTATCAGTGTTGCTTATATGTATCATGTATGTAAGACAGAGTTGATGGATATTTACCTTAGAACTTCAATTGAAAACCTCATTAATATGAAAACATGTTTTGCGAATAGGTTAATGGTTTCGAATCTGCGACTAGTGCGCACTGCGCAGTGACATACCAGTACAGTCAATAAATTCATGGACTGGCACCTAGAATATAGAACCAGTAGAACCCAGATGTCGTCATGGTTGCTGTGCTCGGCGTAAACGTCCACACACACACACACACACACTTACACAGATCCACACTTACCTTCAAAATAGTCACTGTTGGCAGCGATGCACGTCTACCAACTTTCGTAGAGCCGTTGAAAACGTGTTTGCAAAATGTTGGGGTTATCAGACATCTCTCGTAGGGCATCCTTTGTGGCAGTGATGATCTCCTCGGGAGAACGAAAGCGACGTAACTTAGCTTTCAAGCGGGGAAAGAGATCGAAATCGCTTGGTGCGAGATCAGGTGAGTATGGGGGATGTGGAAAACTGTGATCTGCTGCCTTGTCAATTCCTCCTGGACAAGGACAGAGCGATGTGCAGGGGCGTTGTCGTGCAGCAACATCCAGTTCTTCCTGCGCCAAAGTTCAGAACGCTCACGACGTATTGACTCGCGTAGGCGGCGAAGGATCTCCTTGTAGCGAGTCTTGTTGGCAGTTGCTCCTTGTGGGATGAATTCCAGGTGGACAATTACCTGCGAGTCGAAAAACAGTTCAAACATCACTTTCCATTGTGACCTGTCTTGTCTCGGGTTTTTACGTTTTGAAGATGATGGCGATTTCCAGCTGCCTGCTTGTGGATCGTACAGGAAACACCATGTTTCATCTCCTGTTATTATCCAGTTCAGGAACGTTCCATCAGCTTCATCAATACTGATCAGGTCACTGCAAATGGTCATCCGCTCTTCACGTTGGTCTTGTGTCAGAAGGCATGGCACACTGCTGGGTGACACGCGACATGTTCGTCGTACGTTAGAATTATGTGACACATAGCATGGCTGATCCGTACTGCTGCTGCGATGTCGTCTGACTGGGAACGGTTAGCGCGCACTAACATTGCAACCTCTTCGATCTTGCGTTCAGTTCGGACTGTTGTTGGCCGACCAGTACGTTCATCATCTTCTAAATTGTTTCTCTCCTCCGCAAAACGTTGGTGCCAGTTAAACATAGCACTGCGGCCCAGGGCGTTGTCACCGTACACTTGCCTGATCATCTGGAACGTTTCTATTGCGGATTTGCCTATTTTTTTTGCAGAACTTGATGTTTGCCCGGTGCTCAAACTGCGACATTCTCCAAGTCCGCCGCGGCGCATTCAACTCCTTTCACAACAGAGGCAGTACGTCTGTTCACACTCTATGCACACACCTGCCTCTTGCTGGGTCGAGAGACGAACTTCCAGTCTTCCATTGATTCCTCCAGGACGTCACGTCTCAGCTGTAGTACACCACTAGCGCCACACTGCGTCCAGTCCACGAACTTATTGACTGTAGTGGTATATTGATAATACTAACATGATATTCTGTTTTACTAAGTGCAGGGATGATGCTGTTTTTTTTATTAGGGGAAGGGTTAAAGCTAAAAAAATCACTGTGTTTAACAACGGACAGAAGTTTTTATTGACTGAACAAGATTATCTGCTTGAAACAATCAGCGAAACAATATTCAACCTCTATTCAGCGAAATTTCAATTCCTTATTTCCTATTCTGGATGAAAATAATTTATTCACGATGATCAGTTAATCAGTAAGTTTTTAAAATATGATTCTTATACATATTATGAAAGAATAAAGCGTCACGAAGCATGAAAACGATCATTTTCGTATTTTTAATTATCCCTTACAGAGAAGACATGGTACAATGTTATCCTGTTTAAACAGGGCTGTACTGGTCATCTACAAAATCTAATTTTAAGCTTTAATAAATCATAAAATAATCAAGATATAACCAGTAGTATTGATGGATAGATAAACTAAAAATGTTTTATGTCGTTTGTCAGTACACTTTTACAAGTGCTCCTTTCATCGCTCTGAGAAGACTATTCGGTTTCTTGCTGGGTTCGGGCCAACATGCCGACAACCACAATAGCTGTTGCGTTTCTTATTTTGGCTTTGTTTATCAGTGTCTGTCACTTTCGTCTTAGAGACAATTGGTGGCTTTCACCAACATTCATTAACGAATCGTTAGTTACGGAATTGAATGTTGAAGCTCTTAAAGTTACTTGTATTGATTCTCTAAATTCCTAACGAAAGTTGGAGAAACCCGCATAATGTTTTTCACGTATTCCATACAACGAAAAAATCCAACGAGGTGATCTCGGAGGCAAAGAAATTAAGCCATTTTCTTCAATCCAGCTTCCTGAAACTTTCCTTATTTAGGAAATTTGTCGTTTCTAAAAACTTAGTTGTACTCCATTGTACTGTCTGTAGAAGGATGCTGTTTCTTGTAGTGCGTTATTAAGTTTCTCAGTCGTTTCAGTGAACGAGCACACAATTTGATCTTTCTCTTGTGGGGATTTAATTATTTTCAACTACGCAAAAACTCCAGATTAGCCTATTCAAGATGTGTCAGACCTTTTTATATACAAGAATGCGAGAGAGTAGCAAGTATAGTCAGGTCAGGATAGATCAATAGTGTTTATCTTATGATTAAAGGGAAGCGACAACACATGAAAATAAAGCAGTTGTCCAGTGACCAACGTTCGGACACGGAGATTAGCAACTGAGGATCATGAGGTTTCGAAGTCTACTGTCGGTCACCCTGACTGAAGTTCCAGGGTTTTCCTAAGTTTTACCAGCCAAATGCCTGGGTGGTATCTCAACTACTACCTTGCACGTTTCTGACCCCGGAGGAAGGCTTACTTTTTCAAAAGTTGTCTGTTGAGCTCAGAAAAGAATGAATATATATATCGAATATTATTTTGTTAATCTCAGTACTATTGGTTGGTCCCATTATTTTCAAATTCCTGTATTATATAAATAATCGTATATAAGTTCTCGGCATGTTAAGGTAGATTTTGCAGAAAGTGCTTTCTGTAGATCTTTACAACCATAATTTGGCTCCAGTAGTCGTCACCCTAAATTTTGTTGTTCTCCTATAGTCGTCACACCAATGCACCAGTAGTCGTCACCCAATGTACTACAAATATTTCTTTGGAAAATATGTATGATGTCGTCCTTTTCATCTTCACTGGATCTTATATATATATATGTAAAACTTGAGTTGACTTCCGGTTGAATACATAGGAATTTAAATTTTGAATTTTACTAACGGCTAGTAGGAAGAATGAGGCTATCACCATGAGATTTTTATGATAAATTTAGCATCCGAAAATAATTCCATCCAAATCTTTTCCAGGGCACTCCTCTTCTGTCTCCTGACCTCCTCCAGTAAACAGTTTCTGGAGTAAAAGGTTAAGTACCAATTTTTCGCCAGTAACCGTCACCGGTGATGAGCATTGGTGCAAAGTATCCATATATTTGACTTGCAGCAATAGTCGTCACCCCCCAATGTAGAGAAACTGGCAGTCAAGGCATGCAAACTTATAATGTGATAATTTGATGATCAAAGAAGCAATGCATATGTAAACATCAAGTACTTACACCTAAAACTTCAATGCTTATTATTTTTTTTTTTTTTATGTTCATTTGCTTAACACTTGTTGGTAACAAAACCACGAAAGTAGCATGAAACACGAACTTGCCGCCCAAACACAAGACATCTCTGCTAAACGAAGTGAGGCAATAAACATATTGACGGTACCAGTTACGTACCAGATTATGACTGCTAAAGTGGTCCGTTTTTGTCACCAAATGATAGAAGGTTTTCTCATTTTTTAGTTAAAACATGTCGACCACTCGAGCAGTGGCGAGAACGGGTACCTTTACCTTCCATAAACAACTTAATACCTGTTTGAAACTTCCATATATTCTTCGCCCGAGACCTTTAAAATTCTATTCTGACGATAATGGAACTTACCATTTTGGATCGAACCTGAGATTTTCATACATAACTAGCCAGTACGCTGACCATTTGACCAAATTACTTGCTTCTAGAAAAGGCTATATTTTGAATATTCGTCAGTTGTAACCTGATGACTTTAACCTTTTAATTGCCCCTTTTTTGCTGATTAGTAGAGCAATATGTTTTTGTGCCAACTGATGTAGCTCTTCAGTGAGCGTGGGTGTGTTGGTTTTAAGCTATGCCACCAAGAGATGTTTCCTTGTTAGCAATTATTAAAAGGAAGAACATTTAGCAATGGAACGTCTTTTGTATAAGCAATAAATGTATTTTCAAGCATTTGTTTCAAAACACATACGTATTGAAAAAAAATAATAAAGGTCCACTACTTTCCCTCTGAAAATATTCTCCATGAAGTAGTTCGGCCGTTCGTAGTACTTTACTTAGTCTGTTGTCACGAAAATTCTTTCTGTAAAAAGGGTAGGAAATGGGCTTTTTTCCTTTGACGTAAAATCTGTTCAAGACATCGGGTGTTAGATTTACAGTAATAGTTCAGGCCAGCAGAAAATATTTTGAGAAATAGTCAACTTGTTTTTAATCAAATGCAGTGCAGACGTTTTTCTGAGAACGTATCGCAACTAAATTCTTCTTCCCTTTTCTTTATTTCAGAATGGAGGAGCGCGTGGCAACCCTGGACGAGGCACGAAGAGTGATCAAGGAACTTCGCGAGCGGCACCGAGCGCAGTCGCATCAGCTGTTGGCCTGGAGGAAACGCGTTAAAAATCAGGTAAATGTCCACCGCATACGTATAATGCTTGCTTGTTGCTTCCAATCGATATGTATGCGACGTTACCTAGCTTTTTCTTTTTATTGATATATTAAGCATTAGCAGTTAGCACTTACTGTCGAAGGGCGACAACCATCCAGTAAATTATTGTACTATTATCCTTCAATTCTTGAAATTTTATCCTCAAAGACTCTATAAATTGTTTCGTCAAGTAACATTCATTTGCTCGTAAATTTAGTTGTATTGATTAATGTGGAGTTCCTGCCTTCATGCACTGCATCAATAGCGTACATACATTTGTCCTTGAAAAGGGGGCGGGAGAAAAATTTCACGAGGGAACATGATTTTATAGTTTTGTCGTGCCCTACATTTCGAGGTTTGTGAATGACAAGGCTGATCGAAATTGAACCATAACTTACATGAAAGCTTACACACGCCAAGAATAAGTTGATAAAAATATCATTCGTAGTGGTCCACAAAGCAAGATTCAATATGCATTGTCTTTCGAAACGTTATGTAGGTGGTGAAATAATCTGTTTTAGTGGGGGGAAAGTGGGTCTTATTGGAGGTGAAGCACAATAAATTCAAATTTTATGATGAAAATGTAGACATAAAGTTGTACTAGTTTAGCAAAAGAAAAACAGTCCTTTACTTCTGAATCCCTACTTTTCAAAGTTCCCTCTGTCCCATTCGAGTTGCTGACAGTATGTGTGTTAGAGCTGGTAGGGTTGCCAGATTCTGTAAACGAAAAACGTGGACATCCATTTCAAACAGCATTGGCATACATCGAGGGATAGTATCGAGCGGCCGTGGCTCAGTGGTAGATCGTTGGCTTAGCATTCGGGAGATTCTGGGTTCAAACCCGGTGGCCAACCATCCTGACTCAGATTTTCCTGTTTTTTTTTCTGTCACACCAGGTAAATGCTGGGTTGGTAGCTTCAACTTAGGACCTAGCCAACACCTTACCGCATATTTTCCCTATCCCGGCCTGAGGATGTTTGAAAAACACAAATAAAAAACAACAACAAAAAAACAAATTCAAGTTCGAGTAATGATAGTACATCAAAAAGTGAGAAAAAAAAATCTTAGGTGGAAATTGCGCCGCGTTTCTAATTTTTCCTGTTCAGAATATTTGGGTACAAAATAACTGTTCAGTCTTTTTTGAAGTGTTTGATTTGAATTGAAGGCTTTAATGTGTTTGAAGGCACTTTCAGCTTTAGTCTTTGATATTCGTCGCTCCTTGCTCATGTGGAAGTGACGAGCAATTAGGGGTAGGTCGCTTGAATTAAATGGTAGACCTTAACACTAACTCGACATTGCACGTCCATAAGGCATGTATAATTCCAAAGCACCTGAAAATTTGAAAGGGAAATGTTCTAAATGCCCAGAAGTGAAAGAAAAGGTCTAACCTGACAACTAACCCACCTCGCTAGCGCTAACTCGGCATTGCATGTCCGTTTGTACGGATCGTCTCTACTCACAATACGTATCTGGAAGTTGGTTTTGGGAGGGCTCCACGCACTTTAGGGAAAGTTCAGGGCGTGTCTGGCAGTTAATTGTATATTAAAGATATATTGCGCCTAAAATTATAATAATTCTGCCGAAAACTCTGAATTTGCAGGGTTAGGACCCACTCTCTAAATATTTCACTGTCCCTACTTTTCAGATATAATGCCCAATTCCCGACAAGGGTCTGATGGCACACCCGAATATTTCTTCCTTTTCTGCCTTACCAAGATAATTTGATTACTGGGGAAACGTTGAGGCACGAAAGAGAATTTCAGTGATTAGTTGCAAGCCGTGACGTCACGAAAATAAATCGGATTCTCTCTCTGCCGTAAGCACTGGATATTGCGTTGTTTTTGCTCTTTGTTTATCTAACTTTAATGTATATTTGCAACAAAAATGCCTTATTAGGTCCTTTGATAGAGTAGCTAAATAAAAATGGACCACATAATCCCGCTTAGACCGTCTTGACAGTCCATCCGTCTATCCGTTTCAAAAATAAATCTGAGGAACTACAAGGTGTCGTTTAAAAGGTGTTGGCTAGACTAGCTTAGCGCTGCCAGTTCTTCTTGATTGGTGAATTGGTCAGTGTTGTCAATCTATTTTCTAGAAAATTCAGATTTACAAATTATTTCGATTACGTTAGATATCTATACCAAACTTGGCATAAACATGATTCGTAATTCAAATAAAACAAGCTGACAAGGCTATACATTTAACTTTATTTAAAAATACACACTAAGCGTATCGGTTTCAATGTTATAACATCATCTTCCTCAGACGATACATTAATACATACTAACAGTTCATTAAAAATAACCAAAAGGTCCAGAGATCCTTTCTACGTCATCCACCAATCACAGTCCTTCTCTCACAGGCCACACTAGACAACTAAATCGCTACCACAAACTTGTAACAGGAAACAACAAACAATGAAATATAATCGAGGTACAAAAATATTAAACAAATGCATAATAAATAAATAATTAAATAAATATATATAAACATTTTATATTTTATATATATTTACTTAATTATTATGCATTTGTTTATCTAATGTTTTTGTGCCTCGATTATATTTCATTGTTTGTTGTTTCCTGTTACAAGTTTGTGAGTGGACTAGGGGATGTGGCCTGTGAGAGGACTGTGATTGGTTACGATTTGTTTAGTTTTGGAAAGTGAACGGATTCTGGATCGTGATTGGCGGATGACGTAGAAAGGATCTCTGGACCTTCTGGTACATTTTATGAACTGTTAGTGTGTATTAATGTATCGTCTGACGAAGATGTTATAACATTGAAACCGTTATGCTTAGTGTGTATTTTAAAATAAAGTTAAGTGTTTAGCCTTGTCAGCTTGTTTTATTTGAATTCCCGGGTCACTTTTTTTTTTAAATGTTCATCCTTTGATTCCGCATATCCTGTTTAGTATTCGCTTTAGTTTGGAACCTTTATTCTTTTTGAGTTCCAGCATCCAAAAGTTCGAAACCCCTCTACACATGTTAATTTCGACCACCAATTAAGTCTTCTAGCTGCTAAACATAAGAGATATTAAAACTTGTTTCCTTTAAAAGTTGTTCAAATTTAGCGAATGTTTCAATGGGGCCAAAATCTACCTTGTAGCTATTTAAAATTTTGAAGTTGCCCCCCGCCCCCGTAGAGGTATTCCCGAGACACCCCTGATTTCAGAAGCATCACCACGTGATTCGGCACAAGCACTTCGGTATTAACATTTTTGTTTCAAAAGTTTCTGTGCACTAGGAGCTGAGTTAAGGCCATGTTACGGATTTCGTGAATCACCCTGTATATTAAAAAAATATGTATATAAAAGAACTTTTTAAAAATTTAATTTCCTTAAAAATAAAACAATTCGTACTAAAAAGTAAAAAATAATTTTGTTTATTCATGACTAAAAAAAAAGCATAGGGTGCCCTCTCATATATAGTCACTTTATAAATTCTTCAGTTGGCACACCCTATGCTTTTCTTCTTAGTCATGCATAAACAAAATTATTATTTTTTACTTTTTAGTGCGAATTGTTTTATTCTATTTTTTTAGAAGGTTATGTTTTTAAAAAGTTTATTATCTTTTTCGATTTATTTCTGTGTTGGAATACTTCTTCCTTACACTATATACCGGTATTGTAAGCTGATATCATCCAAACTCTAAAGTGCTCTGCAACCAGTCAAGTGAAACTTCGTTGCGGGCTAGTATTTATTGTAGGATAACAAATAAAATATGCTTTTAAAATATAGAAAAATATGAAAGTAACAATGGAATGTTGTATTGTCGCCCGACTTCCGTCGCTGTGCAAAATTTCATCATTGTATGACATCGGGAAATGCTCTAAATTAAGATTGCAAGATTTGAGAACAAGCTGAACCATTGTGAGTTAAAGAAAAGAATGGGAAAAGCTTATTTTGTTAAAGAGAGACCCAAGACTGATCCTTGCTGATGTTTTAAAGTGTTATAAAACTCGGATTACTTTTAATATATGTGCATAATGAATTTTCAGAACCGAGAAAATGTTTTTCATTAAGTTCCTCAAGTGTAATTTCTCTCCACGTCTATCCTAGATTCATGTGTATGAGTGGGAACATGAAGTCGCCCCGAGCCCTAGACATACGAGATCTCAGTTCATCATGTCCGCTAGGAAAAAAAAAAGTTTTGTTTTTGTAACCGAGAACCTGCAAACGGCGCATTGCAGGCAATTTTCTAGACCAGGAAGCTGTTCCAGTGTTACCTCTACCTTGAATAATGCGTTAGAGGATTCCTTTAATGGAAATAGTATGATTTGTTATTCTATGATAAATCTCTTCCTACTCATTTGTGTGTGATGCTAATGTGTGTTTTTTTTCGTTTTGTCTGTGATTAGACCTCTTCTAGTTTGTATCAGTTTTGTTAAAATAATATTATGTATATTTTCTAAAATATATATTATTAACTTACGCTCCTTTATTTCTGTTCGCTGTGTTTACCCAATATTGAGTTCAAAATTCAGTCTAATTTCTTTTGCCTATAAAAAAACTTACTCCCCCTTCTATCCCATCCCATTATGCTTAGTAACTAATGGAAGTCATTACACATCCTGAGGTGTGCGTATTCCCAATGGCAAGCGAGAACATTTTACAAGGCATCTACAATTTAAAAATTAAATTATTTCTTTAATTTATTTATATTGTCTTTCTCATTGGAAACACTTTTGGTACTTGAATATAATGTAGTTTACTTGAGATCTAGTTACGGACTATACCAGAATACCTCGAATTATGCAAGTACCAACGACGTGTCGCATACCCCTAGAAATCATAGGTTTGGATCCCGCAATTCCGGGTTTGTCCCAATTTCCGGCCTAACGTCCCGGCATCCCGGGAAAGAATTTTCGGGACTCTGAATTGTCCCGATTTTCCGTGCAATGAATTGTGATGTAAATTACTACTGGTAACATATTTTGTATGTTATGCATTCTTTTAATATTGTACACATTCCATTTTCTCGCTAAATTTGCGCTTTCGTGCTACAATAAATGTATTAATTTCCTATTTTCTCAAAGACTATCTTGATCCATTATCAAAATCAATAATTATTAATTTCCATAATTTATTTTTTGGATTAAAAGGGTCCATTTATTAATCACGCAAAGAAATAATGATGCTTAATTCTTTAAATGACACGTTAAAGTGCAGATTTGTACAAAAATCTTAAATCCTTAGTAGGGTGAAGATTTGCGTTTTAAAAAATATTGTCTTTGCTTTTTGTGCTAGAAAATTAATTGTATTTTTAAAAAAAATTAAAATTCCTTGTTTTTGTTTTATTCGTTTTACGTATTCATCTGCTTATTGTCCTTTCGAACTGCAGGCAGATAATTTTCTGCTGTTTCCAGATTCTAGTGACATCTACAGTGAAATATTACTTTAATCTGTATAACTGTGCATAGTGTAATGAGCGGGATATAGCCGAAGAATATGATAGCTGTAAATTTCAGACGAGATATCCCGGATTGTTTAAAATATTTGGTCATGCTAGGTTTGGATAGTAAAGGAAGGAGAAGAAAAAGTAACATCATTGCATTAGAATGTGTAAATGGTTCCCAATCTGTGGTACGAATATCTCGGAGGTTCACGTACAAAATTAAACATTAAGAATTATTAATTTTTGGACCTTCTCGCGACAGTAATTAATCCCGAACTCTTCGCCATTGGTTTTATGGAGGGACAGATATTTTGCCAGCGCCTGTATAGTTCGTTCACTATTTACTGTCGCGAGCCCCTCGTGTCATTTTTATTTAATTTCGTATACTTATTTTTAATATATGTATTTAATATAGTAATTATAGATAGACCTATATTTAATATACATTTCGTGTCCAGGTACATCTTGGATACCCCCGTCCGTTCCCGGATGCGTGATGATCCTTCCCAAAACCAACTTCAGGATATGTATAATGGCGGTGGCGTGCATTTTGCGGCCCGAAAAAGAGGCGACCGTGCGTTTTGCGACCCTGAACACTGATTCATATTGAAATGCCAATGTTGAACTTGTTAGTACTAGTAACTAGATTGATAGTTTCTTGTCCTTTAATACATGTAAGAAACTTTTTGCATTTCTGATGAGGTCGAATTAACCAGCTTCCTTTTGAGAGGAAACTACAAGAATGTGAGAGGCAAGGGAATTCGTTTTGGATAAATATATCCCCTGTGCGATATCCACGCGTCGTGAACGGCGCATGGGGGATATGGAGGTAGTGACATATATTCTCGACCCACGGTACGAAGTGATTTGGTGTGCTCAGTTCCACGGTCGACTGCCTTTACCTCCCGAAGTACCCAGGAAGGATGCTCTGGTACTCAATTTGATAGGAGGCTGAGTGCACCTCAGAGCGCCTGTCATGGGAACACTGCGAGAAAAGTCTACAGAGTTCTGGCCGGGATTTTGAACCCGATCCGCAGTTAGACGTGCTACCGCCTAAAGCACGGCGACTCCCAGTTCATTTGAGGAAACAGCTGAATTCATTACCTTTTCAATTTCACATACACATTGATGTGATTAAACCAACATCGTACAGAATGTAATATAAAATAACGCTAATGTCACGCACATACACGAAATAATGCCGAGCGGTAGTGAGAGAAGGCGATCAAAAATTGAGTACGTTGAATACTAAAAGTACTAAAGCGATGAAAAACCATCAATGTCAGAAATTAAAATATTATAGTAGTTCCATTTATTCAAAATAATAAAATTTGTAGCGAAAATATTGAAATCAGTTTATTCAAATTCATGCAACTGCACTGAGTAGTAATAACAACTGAGTAGTAATAAACAGCGAAATTAACATAGTGAACCTGTATTATAAAAGTATGTATTTAATTTTAATATTTCATCGAGACATGGTGTTGGTATCAATCAATTGCAGCAGGTACTCTATAAATGGGAACTATAATAAAAACGTTCACTTTTAATTATTTTTTACAATGTTTGTGTGAGGTTGTCTCAAGAATATGAGACAATAAATATTTGGGCAAATCAATCCGCGCTATTTATGACATATGTTGCAATTTTTAATTTTTCTTCTCACAATTTCGACCTATTTTACATGAATTGTGTACAGTTAGCTACTGTCTTTGTTTAATGTACTCTATTAACACAAATTATGTGGAGAAAATTACTGTAAAAGCCAGTATCGCTATTGAATATTCAATTATTATGAAATATTGCCGGTACAAATCATAGCGGAGTTCGAGATATTGCTGTTCCGTCACTGCAAACTTAGGTTGTCAGAGAGTTAAGACGTTCAATATTGCCAACAATCACAGTAAAATTATTTGCGATCTCCCTTAGTATTATCTAAATTATTATTTAAAAAATGTCCGCCGCTGAAAACTTGCAGCCGTAGGCATCTGCTTATTCTGCGTATGTCTAAATTCGCTCCCATCTGTAAAAGAATACTGCGATGGCTGTAGCTATTACTCTGTCTGTTGTATATATCTCAGGCTGTTCCGTCAGACGTGCATATATTATTTGTCCGGTGATCTTACTTTTTCTCGTCAAATTTTGTTGATTGTCCGTATTATATTCCCCCCTTTAAAATTTACTGTTTAAATTGTGTAACTCTTTGCTCCGTTCGCAGTCTTTGTTTAGTCAGTTGAAGGGTTTGGTGAAAGGAGGAGCTAAGTCAATTTCAATGAACTTCGAAAATCTCATAGTATACTTATTTTTCGACATAATCCCCTACTATAAAAATACACTTTTCCCGTCGCTCTGTTATTGTCTATGTCGGTAATAAAGAATTCTTTTGCTGGTGTTGAAACCAGTTTTACGTACTTGTTTTTCTTCCTCATTGCTGTGAAACTTGATGCTTTAAGAGGTCCAAACGGAAAGAAATCGTAGAGAGCGAGATAGGGCCTGTGAGGAGGATGCTTCCCCAGCCCAATTTGTTAATAGTCTAAACTGTTAGTGAGCGGTATGTGGGTGAGCATTGTCGTGAAAAAAACACCACTTTTCTCGGTAAACCACGTCTTTTTTTAGGCTTTACTTTAGTGTTATGCATTTTGCTGTAGTACTTACATGTTATAGCACGCTGTCCCTTAAAAAATCGCAAGAAATAGGCCTTTGAAATTCAGAAATACATTATGGAACTTTACCGGCGAAACATCAATTGGTCGTCCCACAATCTCCAATTCGGAAGGACTTGTTCGACCACTTTTGAACTGATCAACCAACTTGTAAAAGTTCGCACTTTTCATACAACTTCTACCGTGTTGTTTGAGCTCTGGTCGTAAATTTCAGATGGTTTTGTCCCCTTAGACACAGGAAATCTTATCACCAAACGATGTAATTCCAAAGTAGATTTCCAGCGAGTTCTATCCTTCAATCACTTATGGCTATATATCTGACGCAGAAATCAACATCTGTTTTAACAGGGATGACAGGTTATCATAAGTACTTTTTCTTGATATATATATATACCAGGTGTATGCATAAGTAGTTTCCTGTTTACCTAAGAGATGGCGCCATCGAAAAGTACGCAGCGTATTCATTTGACACATACGTAATTTTGTTCGTCTGACATTAAACTACAAACACACAAGTTGAGTCCGCCAAACACTAACGTCTTTGTTTTAACGTTCAGTGATCATGTAGAAGTTTGTGCCTGAAAAAGAGCATTGCTTTTCTTATTTAATCAAAAGAAAAAGGCTGTTGAAAGTCATCGTGTGCTGGTAGAAACATATGGTGAACACGCTCCATCGGTTAGAACATGTGAGACATGGTTTCGACAATTTAAAAGTGGTGATTTCAATGTGAAAGACAGTGCGCGCTCTGGTAGACCACAAAAGTGCGAAAACGAGCAATTGCAGGCGTTATTGAAGGATGACTCAACTCAAACTCAACAGCAACTGTCAAAAGCATTAAATGTGTCACAAGAAACAATCAGCAGACGTTTACGAGCAATGGGGAAGATCAATAAACTGGGTAAATGGGTCCCACACGATTTGAATGAACGTCAAATGGAAAATCGTAAAGTCACTTGTGAAATGCTGCTTCAACACCACGAAATAAAATCCTTTTTGTATCGAATTGTTACGGGTGACAAAAAATTGATTTATTTTGAAAACTCGAAGCGGAAAAAATCGTGGCTTTCACCTGGAGAAACCGGTCCTTCAACACCAAGGCCAAATCGCTTCGGCAAGAAGACCATGCTTTGTGTCTGGTGGGACCAGAGCGGTATTGTGTATTATGAAGTCTTGAAGCCCGGCGAAACCGTTAATGCACAACGCTATCGCCAACAAATGATTAATTTAAATCACGCATTGATCGAAAGACGACCGGAATGGGCCCGAAGACATGGTAAAGTGATTGTGTTACACGACAATGCGCCGTCTCACACAGCAAAACCAGTGAAAGACATCTTGAAATCGCTTGGATGTGACATCCTTCCGCACCCACCGTACTCCCCAGACCTGGCGTCATCTGACTATCACCTCTTCGTAATCAATGGGGCACGCGCTTGCAGAGCAGCACTTCAGCAATTTCGAAGACGTTGGACAATGGCTCGACGAATGGTTTGCCGCAAAAGACAAGCAGTTTATCTGGCATGGTATGCATCAATTACCTGAAAGATGGGCGAAATGTGTATAAGCCGATGGCCAATATTTTGAATAAACCAAAATTAATTTCCCTTGAAAATTACGTGTTTTCTTTACCACAAAAACCGGCATAAACTTATAGTTTTGTCTCTTATTGAAAGACCCTCGTATGTTGCTAAAATAGTTTGCACATTAAAAACAAAACGTTTCGTTAATTTTGTTTTCTGAACCTTAAGGAAACTGAACTTTCTTCATTCGACGAACTTTTCAATTATCGTTGGTGTTGAAGGATTTCTCAAGTTACTCTGCTTTAGATGCATTAACCATCCAATGAGGAAAGAAAAAAACAAACAAACGAGAACTCCATTTAACAATAAGAAATTCATTTCTGGATGTCAAGTGAGTTGAGTTGTCTGTCTGCAACTGACGTTTCGGAGCGAGGAAGAAAGTCATAATATTTCCTTTAATTACAAGACCAACAAAACTTGTCAGTTTGTTCGTATTCAGTGCCATAGTAACACTGTGAATATTAAGGATTCAGTGTGATATCGAAATAGAGCTGTAAAGAAAGTTTCTGAAAAAGAAAAATATAGGCAAGTTTGTAAAAGACGAACCTGCGACTAAAAGCACTGCACCTAATCAACCACTTAACACTTTTGCTTTCGCTTTATTTATTTTATTTTTGTTTTAGGTTTGCTTTTTCATGTTAGATAACTCTACACTTGTAATATCTGAATTTGAATTTTATTTATGGCCTTCAGACATTAAACTCAGGCCAGGATAGGGGAGAGGAAAGGATTCGGGAATGTTTCGGCCAGTGCTTATGTTAAAGGTGCAATCTCGGCATTTGCCTGGTGTGACTGAGGAAAACCTCAGTAGTGGCTGATAGTAAATGTCCTTGTAATCTGTAGTTTTTGGGAATAAGTGTAGTTTGACATGAACGTTACTAGGCCCATTTTACCTCAAATGTCAACGTTACCTTGTTCCGTGATATTGCCACGTAAAGCAATGAGGGGACCAAGCTCTCTCCAATAGGAACATGACCACACGCACACCCTACACCAAAGAATAGCGATTAGTAAGAATAAAACAAACGCAGGATCACACGGTGTATACCGTGATTCATCACTTACCTGTGTGATGTGTGGCTTATGTCCTTATGGGGAGCGGCTCGGTCATGGAAACCAAATTTCCGCACCTCGCGTCGAACAATCATGGTCCTTAGAGTGGGTCTTTTGTAGTTTAGAATTCCTGTGTGATTGTACACGTCCATTTACGTTTCCACCACCGCCCGCTCAATCTGGTTTCCACTTCACTACAACATCGGAAATAGTAACCTAGGGATGTTCAGGAGGGTGAAAATCTTGCGCACAGACTTCTTACACACGTAGCACGTTGAAAGTCCGTGATTTCCGTGATTCAGTACTGTGTCGTTCTCTAAGATAAACACAAGTTTCGCGGGGTGTCCGGATACTTTCTATCCCATTGTGTGTGTCGTATACGGAGAGGGTTTGTTATTCTTACTAATCACTATTCTTGGTTTTCTGTGACTGAATTTGAGTTTTTATTTATGGCCTTTAGGCATCTCAGGCTTAGGCCGGGATAGGGTGGGGGAAAGAATATTGGAAGGCAGTCGGCTTGGCCTAGTTTCTAGGTTCCGTTTTGGCTATATTTTTGGAAATATTACTAACTATGAATTTAAAAAACGATATGGTTAGTTGTGGTTGCGCCATTGTGTGCTAAATATAGCGAGTGATCAGTCTTGTATTATTTTGTCAATGTCTTTAGTGTTTGTCTAACCGGCATCGGTAGGTCCGTTGATACAAGTTATTCTTCTCCGTGTTTCCATTGCTCTCAATGTGTCTCCGTGGCTGGAATGCATACAAATATGTCGCAGGAGAACAATTATTTGTTCTGAAGACAGAGTAGTTATTTTTGTCCATTTGTTTAGTAAGGAACTGAACAACCCCAGGGATTTTTTATTATTATTTTCGTATGTTAAACCATCTCTATATTTTAAAGGGAAGGTGCAGCGTTCCTATGGATTTTCCCGCTAGGAAGGATTCGACTTAATATTCCCAGAACCTTTCCGGGACAGTTGCACTGTCTAATATTTAATTTTAGTTAGCTGGCGTACGCACACTGCAAACCTAGTGAATACTTCAATGTTTACTTCTGAGAGTACATTTTTTATGAAACCAACTCGGTGGCATTTGCTTCCAGGGATCCAGGCTTCGACTCCTAATGATCAGGTTTAATACACGAGTGTCGGGCGTTTTGTAAGATGTTTCGGTGCAGGACGTTTCGGTGTGAGGATATTTTGGGGTATTTTTTTTATACTTACACCTAAATGCTTTGATATATCTTATTTAACAAGTGTAATGTTTACTTGTGTTTGAGTAAACTAGTAAATAATAATAGTAAATTAATAATTAAAAACATAATAGTTTAACTATAACGGGATCATAAATAAAGAAATGAAGCTGTCGTGATTACACTGGTCAACAACCAAAATGTATCCTCATTAAAAGTAATTACCATATTTCGTCACTTTATGATGATATATAAATTACATTTGAACATAACAAACTATTTTAAATGAACACTTTCATATACCGGAGCACCCAAACATCATAACATCCTTTCACCTAAACGTTCGTGCACCGAAACATTCTATACCGAAACGTCCTAGATCCTTAATACATCTATGACCATAAACGAAAACTCAAACGAGCTTCCGGTGACCCACAGATCAGCACGTGGTCACTTGTTCATTTCTTGCTGGGAATCTCAAAACACACTAGTTCGAAACTCACTTTACCAAAAGCTGTGGGTCCGTCCTTTGAAGCTTACTAATTGAGCTAGGACGTTACTAACAATCCTACACCCAACAAGTAGCCACTATCACAAGAACGGTAGTTCTTCGAGTGACGCTAAGAAAGGAGTCTGGTAGCGGCACCCATATATATAGGCCTACAGTTAATTTCGAATCTAGCGAACTATAAGCTAATTTTGATGCTTGAACTTGCATTTGAAACCTTTTTGCCATACTAAGACATAAAAATACATTGGGTCTGTAGGACCTCCCTGGGACCCCGTAGGGCGGTTCGAAAAAAGAATTTCACATTTCTGATGATAGCAATGTCCCCAGACCATATAGGCGGCCGAAACTTCCGGAATCGTAATCTACGCTTGAATACCTTTCAAACGGTGTATCACACGTCAAAATCGGTGAAGGGGTTCAAGAGTTATGACTTTTTCTTTAGCCCAATCACAGAATTTTCACAAATGATAGAAAAGGACCTCTATCATTCGGTCTGACCTTTTACTTTAGCAAAAAATGTTTGGTACCAGGGGGGTTGAGAGTCAATTGTTGGCCTCGTAGAAGCAAATTGATGTTTATTTATTTATTTTATTTTTTTAGATAGGAGTTACCATTTTCGAGATACAGAGCCTACCATGGTCCAAAATCGACCTTTTGTATGAAGACTATGCACTTTTTCTTAATATGCAGCCTTACAAAATAAGTGATATCAGTACAAGAACTCCTTCGGGGTAAAGGGAAAAGCGATGTAAGAATTCTACTCACAAAAGAAGTGAAATGCATTTTGCGAGTTACTTTTGTGTCACTATGGGGAAAGGGAGAATACTAAGTGTCTTAATTTTATTACAAAGGAAACAATTCTGCCACATTGACACAAAGAAAGTCACTCGCAAAATGGATATCACTTCGTGAGTAGAATTCTTGCGTCACTCTTCCCTTTACACCGAAGTGGTTTTTGTACTGATAAATACATACAATAATAAAATAATAATGATATGAAAAATAAAGCTTTAAATATAGACTTGTGCTGTTAACGCAACACATGTGCGGACATCAACCAACCACAAACAATCCAGAAATATCAAGCATACCCTCCAGACTCATTGGCTCTCAACAATGAGCTCTGAACCCAGTACCACTAACAATTAATAAAGTTAACGACCGCAGGCAACACAATCGCCTACCTAGTGGAAGAAACTCTCTATTGAACATTACGCCTTACTAGAATGGATCTAAATGGGCAAGTATACCCATAAAGGAAACAATATACCATCTGATTAAGAAACCAAACTGTCAAACGTGCTATGAGGGATCCAGAAATCCAGAGTTCAAGTCTCACTTATCAGATTATACGTGTGCTTTTATTTTTTGCAAGGTCAATGATAGTTTGTATTGCCAGTTTTCTCATATTTTTTCATACTATAAATAAATTGCGGGACCATAATAGAAAGCTTTCATTTGCCATTTTAATATAGAGACTAAGTAGAGCAGTTTGTGTAGTGCTTGCCTTGTAATCAGATGGATCTCGGTTAGATTCAGGATGTCGGTCATCCCGACTGGAGTTTTCTTTGGTTTCTTTGTCACATCAGGGAAATGTTGGGATGGTACCTTGAATAAGATTAGGGCCGATTCCTTCCAGAATGCTTCCCCTTATTGCTACATCCAGTGTAAAATGGCCGAAATTAGGCTGTATGTGAACATTGTTAAATAAATATAATAGAATAACCTTCCATGCTTTACCTTAGATGCCAAGGGATATAAGTGCTGATTGTTATTAATTAGCTATAAACTCAATATTGATTTGTAAAGCATAAATGTTTTTCATTAGGCAATCAAACAATAGCACATGAATTACTGCAAAACCACCAAAATTGTTAGTTCAGTTCGTTGAATTACTATAGCTGTTTAACTTTGAACCGGATTTTCTCGCAATCAGGTTTACAGCACTTGTATCCTTTGGTTGTTAGGGTCGACAAGTACAATATACCTGGTGAATGGAAGTCCGATTTCCGTTTTATACCCTAAGCTTTAATTTTCGTAACAACCTGCTGTTTTGTAAGAGATGTATTTAGTACAACCCGCTGCAAGTCTTCATGTATTGTTTGCCCCACTTTATTGAAAACCATGACGATGATGAGGGACTGGGAGAGGTCATGTTCGATAATCGTTCCCTTGTTTTCCTGCCCAAAGGTCTCTATTTAATTATGAGTATAGCCTTCGGTCTGTACTTTTACATTGGCCGGGTGGCTGTAGTTGATTTTCATTGCCGTACGGTATGTTCTGGGGCTGTGGTAGTAAATCACTGTATGTCAAGACAACAGGAAAACGTTTGAAATGTTCTTGTTTTATTACATATTATTTTTAAAGTTTCTAGAAACCACGCCCGTAAATCACCAGTCTTTGAATATATGAGTTTGTAACTGGTTTGGTAGTCTTTTATTGGTAGTACATTTCGGTCTTTCATCAATAACGAGGCACATTATACATGCCGAATCTTTTTCGTGTTACTTGTTCTAATCATATTGGAATCTACAAATGCAAACTATTCTATACCAGGATAATTTATTTTTCGCATGTAAAGATTTGCTAATATTTACGATTTAAATTTGCAGTTGACTGTGGACCGTCAGCATATATTTAAGAATTCTGATGCAGGGTTTATTTCTATGAGTACGTGATGTCTCTGTAAGGGAAATCAAAATATCGTAGGTAAATTTAAATAATTACAACTTTTACCTGCGATTGTTAATTAGGAAACTGACTAGGTGGGTTATCTCATAATACGGAGGTCGTTGTTTCGGATCGAATCTGATACGGCAATCCTAACTAAGGTTTTACAGGCAAACGCCGAAATGGTACTTTGGTGTAAGACCAGACTCGCTATCTCCCGCTTCCTAATCCAATGGACGTGATGTGTACATTGAAGTTATTTTCGGTAGAATAAGCATAATTCGTAACACTATCTTAAGCTACTGTGTTTGTTCCGTTATGTCTTAAATTCAATCATAGGTACTTAGACTGTTCTTACGCATTTCACAGATCACATATTAATAAGTACGTAACATATTTCTAGATCACACATGTGCATGCATCTCAGATCTCGATTTCGTATCTTCCATTCATATTGATGTATCAGTCTCAGTGGAAATAGTAAATCAACTCCATTTTCTTAATTTGTCCATAAGATCCATGACTGGTCACTTAGCACAACATAATCAGAATGACTCGTTTTTCCTTTGCTATAAACATCCGGTGCAACGAAATTGCGTATACTTTAGATCCCGAATTTCGCACAATCTCGATTGACCTGTTTTGCGCACAGATTTTGATCCAAGGTTCCCTTTGACAGTTTTAAAATATGTGCGCAAAACAGTTTTTTTTCTTCTTCAGAGTAGAAGAGGGAAAGAAATTACTTAACTCCCTGATAGCTTTGAGAGCTGCAATTTTGCAGTCTAATGGATCGATCTCAAATTTATTCCATCTTCTAAACTTCTTATTATTTCCCACAATACTTCAGAAGTTTGCTTATTCTTTCCCGACAAAAACGTATAGCAGAGACAAATAGAATCCATTTTTGTATACGTGAATAGTATACAACTGATGAAAATGACGAAGAGCATAAGAAAAGGTACCGTCAGCGTAAACCTCAGAACCACTTGTCTCACACATATCTGAAAAGCCAAACGGAAACCGTTGTTACTAAATGTGCATTAATACTAATACTATAATTAAATTATTATAAAAACCTGATGATGAGACATACAATCACTTTTTACTATCTTCTTTGGTTGCTTGTAGTACACACATTTATTTACATAACATAGCACACACATTTGTTGTTTGCTTACATCTTGAGTGGATGGCACGTGCTCGCAGGCACGCGTACTATTGCAATACGTAAAAATAGGAAAGAATAATATATATATATATATATATATAAAGAAACAACCAACAATATTGAAATAAAGTATGGTATCAACGTCCAAAAACATTATAATCAAAAATGAACGAAATGCCTTTTACCGGAACAAAGTATATCTAAATTTCATTACATACACTGTGAATATGTATTGTACGCACCTAATATTAAGGGCACAAGTTAGGATAATAATCTTAGCTTCTTCATTTACAAACACAAACTTTTCTCCATCGTGGGTAAACTCACTTTGTCTTTCAACCGTTTGCTCACTGTCAGTAGTCTCTGTGATATCTCTCGGACGAACAGGTGAGTTTTTTCCGAATATAGTACGTAGCTTCTCTACACGTCTTCATATACTTACGTGTTATTTCCTCTTCATTTTCTGAATTAGAGAGCTTAGTTCTAATAATTTTATTTGGCTTTCATTCGGGTTTTCCGCTGCTCTTTTGTTACAGATTTCTCGTAGCTCGTGCCTTTCTACCTTTGAAAAGTCACTGAAGTAGTTGTACTGTCCTCTGACTCCGTAGAAGCGTACTTTACTTGAAAAGGAGCATAATTCCTTAGCCATAATGCCTTCTCGCAAGAATAATTTACACGTGCGAGGAGGGATAGTAACTGGAGGCGGTTGATATCGCCGTCAATTAGTTTCTTGAGGAACATCATCTTTGGATACTTCCTTCTGCTAGTTCTCATCTCTAATAGTGTGCAATATTCATTACAAAGGCTTGAATGATGTGCTATTAAAAGTATTACAAAGCCATATTGGTAAGGATATATGGATTTTTTAAAAAAATATTTGAATGTGTTCTGCACAACTAGGATTCCAAACTATACAGCTCCAATATTTTAGATTAGTCCTGATCAATACGTAAAATAAAGCACAGAGTTGAGTGGAAGGTGAAAAATTAGAAACTCTATCTGTCAGCCCTAGAACTCGAGTAGCGGAAGAAAATATTGAATGTGTACGTTTGGTAAAATACTAAATTTATCATCAAATACTGTACCCAAATCAGAATTATCATTTACTTGTTGAAGAGACATTATTTATAGTATAATTTCCAACGAAAATATTAGAAATCAAGTTTCCTGGAGAACAGTAAGTAAATAGCTGAGTGTATAGTCGGAGACAAGAAAACTGGATATCCTGAATCATCTAAGTTTGCAAGTACAATAATGATCAAACAGTAGCGTAGCGCAAGTTGAATGTACTTGAAAACATATCTACAAATAATTCAATATTAATTACATCAAAATTATTTTGTACTGATCGCAAGGGTTATATATATCTCCAACAGTACTTATTTTCTTTCTTGTCTTAAAGAATGGCTCTTGGTATTTGTTCCTTAGAGAAATATAGTGTTGCATATTTCGTCAAAGCATATTATTTGTGCCCCAATAATGCACTGAATCTTATTCCCACTTTCATGCTAGTACTTACGAGACACTCATTTACCTCTCCCGTTCTCTCATCCAGATCAAATGGCTACGCACTATTCACACAGAGGACAAGAACAGAATATATATGTAAATCTCGTGTTTGCCCGTTACTTTGTTTCCTAATAGTCCTTGTACCACTTGACGCCATTTATGAAAGCTAAAACTACACATTAAACATTATGCATTATGTATGCGCTATTTTGCAGTGTGAATTATTCAAGGATGTCTCTGAATAATTTCCTGTCCTTAAATACTTTTTTTTTTTTTTAAGAAAAACTTGAATTGTTAAGGAAACTTCAGTTTTCGTAAATCTTGAACGTTTTCCTTTTCTTTCCATGTCATTAATAACCGGTCAGTATTTATAAGATGTTCAAATATACTCGTGTATCAGTGCGTTGAACAACTTGCCAGATTGTACGTATTGAAGAAAATGTAAATACATAGTGAGAAGAAAAAAAAGTGTGTTTCTTTGTTTTGCCGTATTTCAGTATTCATTTTGTTTCTCGGCAATTACATATTTCCTGTTTGATTTTTTAAATGGCCCTGAGGTGTCTTTGACTCAGGGCAGAGGAGAGAATATGGAGAGGGGTTGAACAGGGCCTAGTTTTGAATGTACCATCCCAGCTTTAGCACTAGTCAGGATGGTGTGCCGCTGGGAGTCCGACAACCTTTCGAGTGCGAAGCAAACTCTCAACCAACTAAGATACTACCGCTTGGTATTTCCTGTTGAAATTCAGAATATGTTCATACGGCAATTACGCACAAAATTATGATGCGCTGTGAACCTTCACCAATAACTACTGAATTAATCGAGTTGAATTAATTACAATATTAATTGCGAATAAATATGTTTTTAATAACTTTTCAAGCTTCGGTTAACACCAGAGACCTGTGAATATTACTATAAACTGTTATTACAGTCGATTCTGTATACATTATTATAATTGGTTATAGGTTGAAGGAAGCTACAAATTATATATTTTTTTTAAAATCCTTACGTTTGCGTTGGTGTGTTGAGTGAATATGTCATGCAAAGACATGAAGTGTTGCTTATTTCATAGCAAATAATTCTGAACGGAAAATGTGATCGTTAGTGTTATATCTGTGTAGTGTTTAGTACCAAGATGCCTGCTCATGCCATATGAGTTTTGTGGTGGTGGAGCCAAAGTTGCCTAAATACCTTAAAAATTAAATTCGTACCAAAAAACTTATGGAAAAAACATATTTGTCGCAGATGATTTTACAATCTTTGCAAAAACCTTTGGATTACGTGTGTGAAATGGGAAGTTGGACACTTATTATTCAAAAATCATTCAAGTGTTTTCGGGCAAAATATGTCTATAATTCTCTTTAAATATTGTTTCGAAAATATAATATTTTAAACGTAAGTCTATGCATGGCAGATAAGAGCTACCATCATTAATCAGTGACCACCACCACTAGTTTCTTTGTAAAGGGGAACATAGATGTTGAATAGTCTCAACGCAATTAAGAGTAAGCTTTCAATAATGGGTTGTATTCCCATTGAACTAATTGCAATGATAGCGTAATCATTGGTTGCAGAAGCTTTCTGAACATCATGGTTTAGTAGTTTGTATAAAACCCCGAAGTTACCAGTAGTACAGTACCATAGAGAGAATGAAACCTATTTTTTTTTTTTAGACCTACAAACATTGTCTATCTACAAGCATAGTCGGATAATTAAGGGCATCTCTAACTGTCAGAAGGAACAGGCTTTTGTCCTATCTTAAAGCATTGGAAGTTTGATCAACTATTTGTTTCCCTGGAACGCATTTTCATTCATAAAATTTTACATACTTATGGCTTGAAGGTACCTAAAAGGATTCACGGTTCAAAAACAACTGTATGATTAATATTTTTGAATAATATTAAATTTGGCAACATGTAATTGACCGGCTAATAAACCATGGTTGTATCGTATTTCAGTCTTTCCTTTTTGGTCTGGCTAGAATAGCTGGAGAGAGAGAGAGAGAACGTACGCATCTACAAAGAAGTAAAGAGCTTGTATTTCATTGTAGACGGTTTGTTGTCGATAAAAAAAAAATCAATAATACCATGCATTGTGTGCGACAAGCTACACATAAGTCATTAGAAGAAGGATGAAAATGTGTTTCGTCACTTTGTTTTGTGGATATTTGGATGAAGACAGAAGAAAAAAAGTGGTACTTTCCTCTCCTACTTTCAACCCTCCTTTCCTTCTCCAAACCATCCAGTGATATATGACCACTGAAAGATGAGAATCAAGCAGTCAAGACCGGTCAAGACTACAACCACAGAGGAGGTAAGACTATAGTAGCCTTTGCTACGACAGAGGAAAAGTCTCCCGCGATCTCTGAGTGTGTGTGTGCGTGCGTGTCTGTGAATGAGGCAAATTGTAGGAGTAGGAGCAAAGGAAAGAGAAAGGGGATGGGATGGGAGTAGGCTGTGATACATCGGCCACACAACGAAAATATTGCTGAGTGCGAACTAACAAAAATTAGTTTGTTTTGCATCCATGAAACCTCTGTAACTATATATAATATGACCCGTCTATAGAAGTATAAATTAGATACACATTCTAGGATACGACATTTTGGAGTACAATGTGTTGTTTTGTACTTTCCACATAAAATTGATTCAATATATCACTCATCAATATATATAACCTCTCCATCTTCAACAATCACTACTATTACGCTTCCAGTCAATGTTGAGTGAAGGCAGAGCTGTAGCTACTGGGGGAGAGGATTGGTTGAGCAGGATCTACAATGATATGAACCTTATCTGTACGACATTGATTTCAATTTTAGAATTCCGTTTTTGCTAGATTTAGTGATCTAGATCAGGCGTCTTCAAATGGCCGGAACCCGGTCTGCACCCGGACCCCAAAGTCTTTTTTTCCTGGACTTCCACGGTAATACGAATTTGGAATTGAATTTATAATAGCCTTTATCATCTTTGGCTCACGTCGGGCTTGATACGATATCAAGAATAATGTGTGAATGTATAGTAACGTTCACATTTCTTTAGTTAAGAAATCAGGGATGTAATGCTAAATTTTTAGGTTAGTATACGCTTCTCTCTTTATAACGAAACCTCTCATTCATTATCCCATATACCTGCGTATTTCATAAATTTTAGGTGGGTATACGGTGATGTCTACAAAATTGAGGTGGGTATACACCGTATACCCGCGTATACTCTCCCATTACATCCCTAATGAAAGAAAAAGCGTAGAAGTGTAATATGAATCCATGCGAATTTACGCCGTGTTTACCCATTTTCTTGCAATTATTCTACTTAATTAAACGGAGTAGTCAATGGCTGTACTGTCTTGCTATCCTATTTCAATTTACTTATGGCCTTACCCATCTGTGGCTCAGGCTGGAATAGGATTGGGGAAAGGATGAGGGAAAGAGTCGGTCACTCAGGCATTTTCATATTCCCACTTGTTATGGAAATACCAAAGATGGATAAAGACTTTGTGCACGGGAAGTCATGTTTTTCGTGGGGAACCCTTGAAACGTTGGGCCTAAGGCCT
>JAGDQP010012286.1:2884-50729 GCA_022664845.1 Lepisma saccharinum
TAACATAGGGAGAAGCATATAGCTACGGAAATAGTACGGATTAATTACGTCAAACCAATCAGAGGATGATTTTCGTTGTATGACGTAGGAGATTCATTTCTCAGTATTTCAAGCTATATTTCTACGTAACGGAAAACCGTAGCGCTGAAATTTCAAAAATATGATTTATATTATTTAATCTGATGTACACAAACAAGTTGTAAAATATATATATGGACGGGAAAAATGGAAATGTCCATTGTCTTGTGCAGCTAAAAATATTGTGTCAGGTCTGTTGCTGCGCTATGAGGGGGATATCACAGAGAGAAACGAGTAAACAAGAATAACTTCATAGTCAGGCACGAACGGACACAAAAGTCATCAAAAGTGAACTGTGACCAAATTAAACTAGAGCACGAGATCCCTGATTTCGTGAAGAGCGATGTAGACTTTACTGACAGCTACACGAGGAAACAAAAGGTTGAAGCAGTTTCACCGCCTAGAGCAAAATATTCTTTCAGAGACAGAGTTAACCGATAGAGGTGGATCCTGCAGATATGCTTTAAATGACGACCTCTTGGAGGAGAGGAGCAGATATCTGTTCAGAGACTCAGTGATACTGTGCCTGAATACTGTATATATCATTAGTGTTAGTAGTTAAGTGATCATCTTTAGTCGTGAGGCATATTAGTGATCAGCGAAGAGACGTTGTAAATTAGTAGTGAACTCATTAGTGTGTTTAGTTTTCACAAGGCGAAACATGCTGTGAGATAGACCTGGAAGGAATCAATCGGGGAGTCGTCTAGTAGTGACATCGAAGAAGTCGACTTCAGGTTTAACTACTATATGGTTTAGTTTGTTCGGGATCTGTGGTGTGTAGTGGTAAGACCATTCAAAGATCATTGTATCACAATTAATAAAGTTCGAGACTTTAGAAACTGAGTCTGTTGTGAAATTGAGACTAAATTCGAATTTATAATTCGGCTTTTCTTTGTCGGCAGGGTGAACATATTACGGGAATTTTTTAACCTCCGACAATCTGATGCAAAAATCCCGAACATTTAATTAAAACCAGCTTGAATATTATTTATAACCAAGCATATCAATGTTCAAATAAAATTTATTTTAATTACAGGAAACTAAAAATGAATTTATTTTTACAGTGTATATAGAAGTGAGTTGTAATGTATTATTCAATGTATGCTTTTTCTGCTTTCCTGCCTTTCTTAAACCCTGGTTCGGTCTCACTCTATTCTTTCTCTATCTCGTTCTAATCTACAAATTTACTGTTCGTATTTTACTTACACTGCCTACTTTTTCAACGTAACTCAAAGTGAGTGGCGAAAAAAGCAAATATAGGATGGAGTCATGGGATTATTAAATCGGACACTTCTTTTGTGTGTGAGATAGAATGCTTTAATTCAGTACTCAATATTTCGAAAACTGTTATGAATTTCCCTCAACAACTAAAAATGGGTCGATTCCAGAATTTCTCGATTCTCCCTATGCTTATTTCTAACCTTCGATATTTCATATTCGATATTTGACATTCTATTCTTTCTTCACAATGTCTTTCAGTGTATTAAATAATACATACATTTTTTAAATTATATTACTCTCCTATAATTTAACTCTGTCCTGCGGCATAGATGCCGCATATCATCTACAGGAATTCTTAAATCAAAATCATTGGCTTCTGCCAACTATTTAATTGCTTATGAGCAGAAGAAGATGAGAAGATTTAAAAAAAGTAAACAGAAGTTGTTCACTAAATACATGGCTGCGTAAAGCACGATAATAAAAAAAACTCTGGTTTTCATAGCGGAACATAAGAAAAATGCATTCGAAATATTTCATGGCTGTAAAATTCAACAAAATTTCTAATTACAGTTTCCCGAAATAAAGAAACCATTCAGTACATACACCAGCATTAGAAATTGGACTTCGAAAGTGAGACTAAATAAATACAATGAATCTTACATTACCCTGCCTGCAAGGCATTCAACCGAGAAATGAAACACATTTCTTTCGTTAATTTCAACCTAATACAAACAATGAATACTTAAAATATACTATTAAAATACTTAAAGTATTCATTGATACAAATACCAATATGTAAAGTGCTATTTATAACACTGAGTTAAATTTCCACATGAAATTTCGAACACAATAGCCGAAAACATTACGTATATTAAAAAAAAAAAAAAACAATTCACTGTATATGTATTATACTAGGCCTGTCTACGAAAAGAGCTGAATTTCAAATAACATTGTAAAACGCAGCGTATACCAAAGTTACGGTTGTTTCTATCAGTTTATATTAGATTAATTTCAATAAAATTTCGACAGAGTAACAGACGTAAACTTTACATTGAAATTAAAATAATGTTTTTTATATTCTCGTCCCAATGTACGGACGCAGTTGGAAAACGATTACTGGACCGAGAGCACATCTCAATGAGGAAGGTTAGAAAGTGCAAGGCATACAGGCGGAAACTGAAGTCTAGTCGTATATGAAGAAGGGTCAATAATAATAAGACTATTTCAATTTATAACAAGAACCCCGAAAAACTACATATTTCATGACTTGGATGAATTTAAACTTGCCTGTAAATTACTGCATGGTCGAGCAGGGGAACCGCCCACCAATTTCTCCCCTTTCCGACTTTTCTAACAACGCATGTTTACGGACATTACTTTCATTGCAAAACTATACATACCGTATCTCTGAATGTACAGAAACCAATTGTCCGAAAATCGATCACTGCGTTAATTTCTGATAAATTTTCATTATTGCAACACTGGAAACACACCCTGAAGACTTGCCACTCAGTCGAACAAGAATTTTGGTATGGAGAAAGGTGTGGTAATGGCAGTCCGGAACGGACATGAGGAAAATAAATACATCCTATACATCCTACCTTAATGTCGATTGCGGAATTCGAATCTTTTGGCTAAAACCCCTTCAGAACACTTCGGTGACAGAAGAAGTGCATCGTCGTTTGTTAATAACAAACTACATTTTTCTGAGCCATGTTACTCAGCTCTGCTGTTAGTTATATCCTTAGTTAGGATTTTTAGGGGCAATTTTCGTAGGGTAAAAGGAAAGGAAAAGTGTTAAAATAATACCAAAAAGTTTGGTCTGGTATATTTGTTTGAAAATTTCAGAATAAGATATTAGTACAAATTATAAGTAGACCTACATTGATAATTGTATTCAGTAGACTACGTACCACTATCATTCACCGGAGGAAGGAAAAAGATTAAGCTGTTGTAGATCGCAATATTAATCATCTCTAAGTTTTTCAAATAGTTTATTTCTATCTGTAGAGAAGACGTTGAATTTATTTAATTATTTAGATACTTTGGTCATCGCAGGTTCAGGCTAATTTAAGATGGTGGAAAATATTTTGGAAGGTTCTCGCCAAGGGCCTAGTTCGTAGGTACCATCCCGGTATTTGGATGGAATGGCTGAAGACAATCCTGAAATAAAAAACGTCAGTCAGGATGAGCAACCACTGGGATTGTTTCCAGGACCTTGAGATTGCTAAGCCACCTTATAAACTGGATCGATGTTAAATTCCTTCGAACTTCGAACAACACTGCTCAAAGGCATTTCGTAATAGAGGCTGTCGGGTTTCTTTGAATAGTCTTGTTCTTTTGATTCTTCAAGCTGGAAATACGTTGTTGTATGATGTTTCCCTGGTGTTTTTCATTTAACGTGATTTCTTGAATCGTAAACAGTGCATCGTATAACAAACAGTTCCATCAGTTTCGATTAAATCCTGATTAAATTCCTGACCCAGAACGCAAAATCGCGATTTGGACAAGTGCGGCATGAAGAAATCTTTCACTAAACTTGCTAAATAACACATTTACGTCCACTAACAGTAGACAACTGATTCCGGTTGAATTAGTTGTGAAAATAGACAGTGCAATGAACAAACGTTAGTAGACTCTTCACACGATATCTATGTTCTCGATTCACGTAAAATAAGTTAAATTCGTTACAACCAATTGTGGTTTTGCAGATATATCAACTTTTAACAAGTGCCAGCGAGTAGAATTCTTCGCGAGTAGTACAGGTGTGTTTTTCAATCTCGTGTTGACTATCATGATACCTGACACAAATGCCAATCCGAATGAAATTTAAATTAAAATTTAAACTATGCTGTTCAAAATTGTAAAAAGTAGCACTAAAAGGGGATTATGGGCGGACTGAGTGAAAAAGGAATAAAGATCCCCAAAAAGGAACAAAAAAACAAAGTGCTGGAAAATAGCCTCCATTTTCAGCTGAAGGCGACATTACACAGACTGGTTTCTTTCAGAAACTTCTTTGCCCTTGAAGAAAAAGGAATGCATCTAAAAATGTTAACCATCGTATCAATAAATAAGCGTATTCTGCTTCTGCTTGTCGTGGCAGAAGAAAGATTATACGGAATAGTTCCACCGATAAGTCAAAAGTTTAAGAAAAAATATTGAATTAACCTAGTAAGAAACCATACTGATAAGAAAGATATATATATATATATATATATATATATATATATATATATATATATACGTATATAACATATAATGAAATCATTTTTATTAGATATTATGAAAAAGAGATATGTAAAAGAGAAAATAAATATGGAGATTTAAAAGATCCGATTGATAAGAGATTAACTGTATCGAATTATCAAAGGCGTGGCCCACAGCAAACATTGATAACCACAGATAAAATAAGGATATTAAAGTCTGAAAGACAGAAATCAAGAAGAGAAAACAAAAGAAAGCGCCGCAGCGGAAACTAAAAAGGAGTATAGAGTAATGCGTAATTGCACATACTACATGGTGTCCGGATACTTTTGATCACATAGTGTACATACCCTTTGTAAATATTAACACACTATCCATAATGATCTGTATATATTATAAATAATGTGCATTCATAAAGCGAAGTCATTAAAAATTGTTTTGTATTATGTATCGTAGCCCTACATAAGAAGTCTCGCAAAAATGATAAGTTCCTTCTGATAATAATGCACCAATAACGCTATCATTTCTACTCACAATCTAATTTTCTCACTGAAGGAATTTTCTGTCTTGATATTAATATTACTTTCTACATTGCTTCCTTTTCCATTTTCTGAGTAATAAAGCCATTTATTTCATTGCCATTTTTGTCCAGTTAGATTTCTAATCTGGACCAGTTTGTGATGCTGGTAGCAAGCTAGCTAAAACTCTCGCATGTAAAAGAAGATTGGAATTATGATAATAGTTACCTAGTATTCTTTACTTCTTCCATTTTTCCTATTATTTATTATTGATCAACGTTTCATCCACTAGGCCTATTTATTTAAATTAAGTTATTCATAAAAAAAAAAACAGTGGTTTCGTGAAATACATTGTTCACAAACCACCTACGAGGCTAACCCATCACTTTCAGTCCCAAGATTCGAGAGGATTAGATAATTTGAAAGTAAAGGAGATTTGCTTTGATTCACAATCCCCACCGGTGCCCTTGCCTTGATTTGCAATCCCCACTGGTGCCCTTGCCTTTACAGACAACTGGATGACGAAAAATATTTCAAAGATGTACGTATGTTGTGAAACGATAAACTTATGAAATGTAACGGAGGTCACGTGTCCCGCTACACAAAATAGGATCTTTTGCAAATTAATGAAATTAAACATCAAAGTCAAAGTATGTCTTTTTGCCCTGAAAGCGGACTAAACGTATTAAAATATAAAATTATCTACAATTTATACTCCGTAAAGAATTTATGTAAATACCAGAGACCCTCAAAGACATGTCTCGATATTTTTGTGTAACGGAGGTCATGCCATCAAATGACGTACACTTTGAAGTGAAGTAAGATAGCGTATGTGAGTTGTGACTGCTGTTGAAACGAGGAGTTAAGAAATCAGCTACGTAGGTAAGTGCAAAGCGTAACAACGGTTGTTTGATTCCAAGAATAAGTTTACTCCTGCATGTAACTTCGCAATGATAACAATAAGTGAAGGGAGCAGCACGATGAAGCCCACATCTGGACGACAGGTGAAGCTACCGACCAAAAATGAAACGGCGGTCACTGTAACAGAGGTCACAAATATACTATTTCTCTGCGTGACCGACGATACAAACAATGACCGCTGTTACCTGCGTGACCGTCGATACTCCATGTTTCAATTTGAAGGTTCTTTATGATGACAAAGATATATAAAATTAAAAAAATAAATATTGGAATTAGTAATGAGAAGTCACGAAGAAATATCGCAGATATGGGGTGGATTAGAGGGTTGTATTTATCTCGTAACTTATTTTAGAATCTCATTGGCGGCTTTAATGAATACAAATAAGCTTGGGAAACCACTTGGCCTTAAGTGCAGTGAAATACGGACAGAAATGGTTACCGAAAACTGAATTAGGTCCACTTCTAAAATAGCACATTCAATTTAATTGTAATGTTATTGTCAGTGCATGTGATAAGAATTGAAACTATAATCTACTCATTCAGCATAGTTCGTAGTTTAGCATTTTCCGTAGTTTTGCGAAACGACTTGCACATCGAGAAGCTGCACGCTATTTGAAATTGTTTTATTTTATTCTACAGCTTGTATGCTAGGAAAAGAGGCATTATCTATTTCTAATTTGTTGGAATTTTTCTACAGAACACTGATTACGAGTCTCTCCAATACTCCCTTTCAAAATGCTCTTTATTTCCAGAGTGCTGGAAGGGAAAGGACTCTTTTTGGTCACAAGTTATAAAAGCAGCAAATGAAATAGATAATGTTCTTAATATGTTTCATCCCACTTGTTCACAGGTTATTTGCTGTCATCGGTATGAGACATACATTGTCATTTTGCTGAACAACTCGATTTTGTAGTTTATTTTCAACATCTGATGACCAATATTTTAAAGCAAATACTTTTTAAAGTTAAAATTCGAAACGATTTCCTTACATGTGTTTATTTCCTTTTACTTCCTATATAGCCATGGAATTTCAGGCTCCTAAAACTTCAAAATCAAGACCCACCCTACGCGGATATTTGAAACACGATCGAAATGAATCTTCTTTCACAGAAGAAAATCAGGGAAAGAAGGAAACTTAGTGGTTCTGCACTTGAAGAAAAGAGAAGAAAAGACCAAGAAAGACAACGTAGAAGACGTGCAAATTTGACAGAAGTTGAAAAGAAAGGAGAGTACGACAGAAGAAACAAGACAGCAAGGAAAGAAACGGGTACTTGGAAAACTAGACAAAATATGACAAAAAGGGAAAAGAGAATCGATAGAAAAATGGTCTTGGCGAGGATACGCAAGTACAGAGAAAAGCAAAAGCAAATAAAAGCAGCTGAACGATTATTGGAGACTATTACACCACCAGATAGTGAAGAGAACCCACCAGCTCCTGTATCGATGCCAACATCGCAGAATGAAGCAAATATCAGCATCGCGAAGAAAACTAGAAGAGAAACGTAAGAAAACCAAAAATTGAAAAAGGTTGGGTAATGGGTAATAAGTATAAAAAGCGATTTCAACGTTTAAAGAGTACATCTCCTTCTCCTATCAGTGGGTATAAACTTCCGAGTGCACTAAGGAGACGCTCATTTTCACGTGATCAATTGTATCAAACCTCGCAGATGTGAAAAATAAAACCTAACACCAAAAAATGAGGAAATATTTCTCCAAATTATATCAACAAAGAAACTTAAAAAGTGTCGCTGCATGAAACAGACCAATCAGCTAATAAGTTACATATCTTGCTGAAGAATTGCAAGCAGAGCAGTGAAACTATGGAGTTATAAAACCTCCACTAGAGTCAGGATTGGCGCTGCGAACGCGGCGCTACTTGAAGGTTTAGCGAGAGTATGTTTGTTGGGCAACAACAGGTATTGTGAGCTGCTATCATATGGCTGCTATGCTTCGCTCTTTGGCATTCTTTGTTATAGTTGTTTCGCTTGAATTTGAGAAGAAAATGCCGATCTCTTGTGCAGCTTACGGTTGTACTGAGAGACATAAGAAAGGAAGTTATGTATCGTTTCACAAATAAATGATCATTTAATATTATTCCGTGAAAAATATTTTATTGAAGACGCTCTTTCCTGCAGATTATGTTTGCTAGAAATATAAAAGAAAAACATATATTTGATTAGAATTATTTGATGCGAATTATCGTGTTAGATCCATAGTTATGAAACTGTCTCTCAATGCCAAAGAGAAATATCCATAAAAATAAGTATTCTTACATTCAGAAATACTGAATCGTTTTCATTTAGGCCTATTGGGAATAAAATGGTTATATTCGCGTAGAAAAAAAAAATGTAATTATATCTGTCTATTTAAAATTTAAATAGTTGTAAGCCCATAATGTGGTGTTGAATTTTATGTACGACCATTGGGCACCTAAGACTCAGGCCGGGATAGCGAGGGGAAAGGATTCGGGAAGATGTCGACCAGGGCCATCCCTGCATTTGCCTGGTGTACCCGAGCAAAAAATCTGGAAAAACCTCAATCAGGATGGTCGGCCACTGGAATCTAACTCATGACCTCCCGAATGCTACACCAACGCTCTACCACTGAGCTACTTCGGCTCAGTAAGTATTTTGCTGTTGAAAAGACTTGTTAAATTAATAAGAACAATGATGATGATGACTGGTGTCCTGCTCGATGGCAGGTCTTGACCTGAAGGTCCCAGAGCTAGGTGAACCGATGGTGATTTGTCATTGCCGTCCATTGCATGAAGATGACGTCCTAAGGATAGGGTCTACAGTTTAACAATGTGGGTTCCGAACTACTCCTGTCCCTGCCGGGAATCGAACCATTGACACTTTGATTACACTACTAAGGATAATAGAAACGTAAATTTAACATAACAACAAAACTAGATAAGAAACACGTATTAATGATCACCCTGGTCGGCAACAGGAAAACTCGTGAATTCTATATACCTACGGTCCTACAGTCGGACACAATATATACTTAATAGATGTTTGTATTATTTATGATATAAAGTTAAAACAGAACATTTCAAAAACCTGCAAAAAAACAATGTCGTTTTTAATAGTTTTCAGACTTTTACTCTAAATTGAAATACACTCTTCACTCTCAAATAACTTTTCTGGTATCTTCTAAGCTAACCAGAGAAGCCAGGTTTTTTAAAAAAATCTCTGTAATGTCACTTTCGATAGCTGGTAGAACTTAAATATCAAGTTAAAGCCGTCTGAAAACTAGATAATTTTTTTATACACATTTTTAAAATGACTGACTGCTAATGTATGTCTGACGACCGGTGTCCTTACCCTATTTTCAATTTTATAATTTTCTTTGTAAATTTATGCAAGTAAACCGCTGATTGTTATAATTACAGCATTAGCCATTTGTGAATGTAATATTCATGTCACTTGCGATGTATCCCTAATGTTGTATAATATAGATATATTTAAGTGTATTTCTATTTTTTTTTATTTTTTTTTGTTAAGAAAATAAGTGATGTGGCTTTAAGCATCAACATTATATTGTTTTATTTAACAAATAAAAACCAGGATGGCCCCTTCAACATAGGAACTGGCTGACACCTTTCCGAAACCTGAGCCTTAGATGCCTAAAGGCCATAAATAAAATTCAAAATTTAACAAATATCTTTGAGAACAAAAGTAATATTTATCAAGAACGTTATATATAAGTTATTTTTATATTAAATTATACCTCATATCGATCAATTTAATTAGGAACTGTTTGTATCTTACGTGTTGAACTTCTAAGGTGAACTTTAATGCGAATTCTCAAATGTTTTTCATAAAAATTATCGTGCGTGGCACATACAAATGACACAATACCAGGCGGACGGTTCGCTGTTTCGTTTTTGCCAAACAGAGAAACAATTGAATGTTCAACTTGCGCCAGGCTGGGAGTTAAAAACCACGTAGACGGTGGCGCCAACCCTGCCTCTAGTGGAGGTTTCATAACTGTATGAGTGAAACGCACATGGAGCGGCAAAAATACAATTTCACCAGCTACGGCCAAACTTATTATTCTTAATGAAGCAAATTCAAGAATGTGTCCTGGAAAGAAAGACGTCGTTTGTAAGAAGGGAGAGCAACACCCGAAACAATTACTTTTAAAAACAATAAAAAAACTTGCAAAAGAAATTTTTTCGAATGTATCCAAATAATTGCATATATACAGTGGAACCTCCATTCACCGTCACCGTCGGAACCAGGACGGTGAGTGACGGTTAACTGAATAAACGGATAACAGAAATTTCATTATAATCATGTACAGTAACGCTATTTCAAATAGTTTGTAAGAGAAATGAAAATGAAACCGTGTACAGGTTGATAATACAGTACAGTGTACATACGTATTTTATTGACAAAAATATGTTTCAATAAGAGTAATACAGAACTGCTATACTGTAATAAGTACAGTATTTTTCTTTCTTTTTTATTAAAAAAATAAACACTTTTTATTCCAAAATCTCTTATTACGTAATATATTTCCAATAAAAATGTGCATTTTTACGATGACGGATAAGAGAGTGACGGTTGATCGAAGTTTTACTGTACATGTAACAGCGGTCACTGTTAAGATACAGGTGATCACACCCATTATAACGGCGGTTACCATGTAACAGGAGGTCACACTAGAATTATATGTAATGTAAACTGAGCTGTTACATTTCAAACAATATTCACCTTTTCAAGTTATTTACGTTGAGAAGCCTTACTATAAAAACGTTCAACCGGTCAACTAACTAGCATATTAACTGCAGTAAGTAATCCAATTGACTATTATATTTCGATTTTTTCTCAAAACAATGTTGTTGTTTTTTATATTTTATTGTCAACCTGCATCAAATTTTTTATACATATGGATTAAATTCTTAATCAGAAAAATAATGACAAAAATGCAACATAATTAATATCCATTTTTTCAGTGATAAATAATTCGATCATGAAAGCGTGATCTCTGTTACAGTTTTACGAATATATGTAAAAAGATGCGTGTATCCCCAGCGACATAGAAGATATTTCGTGGGACAACATAGTGCACTTGTTTTATCGCATCATAAGCTAATATTATACAACATTTCAGTGGTACATTATAATGTGGTACATTATACAACATTGGCGTAGCATTCGGGAGGTCGTAGGTTCGATCAAAGCGGCCGACCATCCTGATTGAGGTTTCTCCCTATCACACCAGGCGAATGCCGGGATAGGACCTTCAAGATAGGCCCTGGCCTACACCTTCCCAAATCCTTTCCCCTCCCCTATCCCGGCCTGAGTCTTCGATGCCTAAAGGACATAAATAAAATTCAATTCAAATTCAACTTGTTCAGTAGCTTTCATTTTTCACGATTTTCAGAAGTGAAACTGGTGGGTTAACTTATAACGCCTATATAAGAATTTCGAAACTCTCCGGAGAGATGGAAACTGCGAAGCGAAAATGGAGATGTTTCTCGCAGTTGCATGCGCGAGAACGACCCATTTCTCGCCTCGCTTGAAACACTAACTGTTGGCTAAAATATGTGATATACATTAATTTAGCTTAATATTAGGCTAGATATTTATGACACCCGAGGGGAGCATCCAAAGCTCATTCCGTGATGGTCTGACACATAAATACAAAGTTAAACCTCTTCATGTTACTAATTAAAAATATGGGTTTACTTAAGAATTGACCGGGTGCTGTTTTTTTTTTCTTAAAAAAAAACAACAGATCTTTCATAACTAAAAGAAGCAATTCATTGTAACAATGTAGTCAAACGGATTTTTTTACTAAAATAATTTAGATTAGTTTTGGTTGAGTTAGATTCAATTAGTTCGAGTTCGTAGAAATCAAAAAGCCAAGATGTGCATTCAAAGTATATTCAGACATTGATTTTGAAACAGATTGTGAGATATACGGTGAACATTGTTTAGGTTTGTTTTTAATTAGTTTATACGGTAGTGTGTTAACTCGGTATAAGTTAGTCCACCATAATCGCCATTCGTTTTTCTGAGAACAGTGATTTATAATTTGATTGCAAATTAATTGGTTATAAATTACTGATCCGAGGAAGGTATAATTATCTTATTATAATTATCCACCTGTGCGATTCGCACGTCTCGTGAACGGGGCATGAGATGTAAATGTAGCGCTTCACATATTTTTTTACCAACGGCCTAAACTGACGTAGGGGGTCAGCCCCACGTTCGATCGGCTTCGAGAAAGGTGAGTGCTAATATTGTGGAAAAATCTGGGGAAGTTTTCATAGTGCATCGTTATTTTAAGTGCTTAACATCGTTTCTGACTGAACGGCACTTATATCTAAAGCCAAAATAGATTTCAAACATAAAAACTAATATGTACCTACATATATTTACAACTTTGCTTTGATCATTCAGATGCATAATTTAAAATATGTTACAATTTCCTATAAAATATTAAGAACAACTTTCTTAATAATCAAGTACTAAAAATACACTAGAAGCTCTTCAGTTTTACTTTCTCCATCTAAAAACTATTGATCTGTTTTATAGTTTCTTCATCAGGAGTAGCTTTGAAACATTATTATGTTTTTGAAAACAACTCTATTCACCGGTTATAGCTGGTGGAACAATATCTTCATCGGACGTTTCTTCTTTCAATATGTCTTGTTGATTACTATGATCAGCCCTATTTGCATTCTGGGCAGTTTCAGAGGTGGTCTTCACTTTTCTACGGAAGAATGGGTCCGTAACATTTACCAATATCATAATACAACTTAAAACTATACCGACTTGCATACAAGACAGAACTACTAATGATATTTCTATAAGACGTAACATACTTTCCACAATCGCACTAAGAACTTTTAGGCAGCCTGTATTGTAATATTCTTCCTCGCACTCCTCTGGGATAGTCAAATAATGCTTCCAATCATCAGCGTTAAATATTCCACAGCACTTATGGTATGTTTGTATTTTTTTCCAAAGCGAAACAGCAGTTCCATCACCGGCGGCATAATTATGCATATTTAGGCGAAGATATGCATAAAGTGATGAATTGAACCTAACATTATCATTATTAGTACCTGCTTTGGTAATTGTCACTATCTCTGGAGTAAGAAGCAACGAATAACACACTGCAACTCCTATTACTACCTCTTTCTTAAACGTAAACATACAACAGAAACATATCATGCTCGTTAGAATCGTCAAGACACCAACGCCTGTGTAGTAGCCAAGAGTATCAAATTCTGAAATAATGTTACGGAAATCTTTACCAAGTCTGTCCGCAGAAGATATCGAGATAGAACCTTGACAAACAATATAAACACTTAATAACAACACAGCTGCATTTATTGCAAGAGTGGAAATACGAAGAACACTTTTGCAAATTTCATCATGATCCCAAATTTGAACGCGAATCTTCGAAATGCAGCATCCCATTCCATTCCATTCTCTTTTCTTATCTTTTTATTTTAACTGAAATTTACTTTTATTTGGAAACGCCCAAGATATATAAATATCAGGTATACCATTCCCGTGCTCTAATCTTCATTGGCTGAATGGCATATGACGTCATTAGGAAAATACTGTAGATTATAAGCAACTTAGTAATCTCGATGTTATTGTGCTAGGCATACACACGGAGAAAAAGATAATGCGGGTGTTGGCGTGAGGCAAGGGGGGTATCCAAGGTCGAAACGTGCTTCCGGACGAGAAGTTCACGATCCTCGCCACAAGCCACCCAAGGGAAGAGAAGGGTAGAAGAGGCAGTTGTGATTGCACGATTCAAATAATTATTTTATTCGAAACTCGAATGAAGTCTCTCTCTTTCTCTATCTCTCTCTCTCTCTCTTGAATTGTCTCCGAGAAGAACAATAGCCATGAAACAGAATTTAGGTTCGCCACTGAACGGAAAAACCATAGTTCACAAAATAGAATTTCATTGTGAAGAAATGCTGATAAATCTGACTGCACCAACGGTCAGGCATAACACCATAGAAGCCTTCAGTACCACAGAGTAGCCCCCAAACAAAAGCCAATCGCACTCAATAACAGGGAGCATGCATAAACTTCACAAGAAACGAAAGTGTGGCACAAAAGTCCCATTACTCAATAAAACAAAACTTCTCGATTTACACACAGTCAGCCCTGCTGACTAGAGCTGCAGTTACTGTATATGTCCATGCTACACAAACTCGAATTGAGAGCAACAGCTGCTTCAACACACACACATACATGCTCCATACTCAGAACTATGGTCTAACCTAGTCAAGGTCACGAGGGTACTTTCCAAAGAAATTCAGAAAACTGGACTAGAATCCATTTAGAAAATATAAATAAATGAATATGAATAATACTGAAGCATCTAGAAAGGATCATATACTTCTCTAGCTGAAAACATCTGCACTTCCACCACAACCTACTCTGTCCACCATGACAATGCAATCCCAGTGAATTTCCCTGCTCTGTATGAACACACCTAGCCTAAATAAATAGCTACTTCAATATTACATAGTGCTTAAACATATCTCATAAACTCGTCGAAATCAGTCCACTGTCTGACCTACCACCAGGATCAGATCCAATATAAACACTTTAGGTCCTGTTAATATAACAATACACTCCTATATAGTTACGTAGACACTAGTCAAATAATAATAAAATGTTTATGGTCCCTCTCCACAATAGGGACGGGGTGAGGTGCCGCGGAAATTGAATAATGGAGGCCACACATGAAAACTGGGTATTGGCTGAAAAAATGGGTCTCTTTTAAATCTTTAATCCAATTCCCAGCCTTGCGTACGGACACGAAGAGAAATGAGTAAGAGAAACAATTCTCTTACTACTCCCGAATAAATAGAAACAAAGAACTCTATTTTCTATCAAATCACTTCGGGTTAGTTCGAAGGTAAACCAAAAAAATATAAGTAAGCAAAGTAAACAAAAAGAATTTACATATGCTAAACAATCTGCATATTACAAGATTGATGACACAGACGGGCGCCAACTAACCTCGATAGAAAATAGTTCCCCGGGAGTAGGTCCTAGCAAGGCAAAAGAAAACACCCCTCGCTTCACCCCCACATGGCATAAATACCCTAACGGCAAACCTAAAGAGGTCACTCTCTCCCTTAAAGGCGGGTTCGACAAAAAATCGTGTATATGCTTTAACTCATTTCTCGAACGCTAACTAGGAAATCCATCTTAGGCTCCGTTGAAACAAAACATAAAAAAAGAATTATTAATCGACGAATCTCCTATGAAACAAATTTATCTCAGGGTAATACGATGGTAAGAAATTACTCTTGCTGGAAACTCTCTTTTTAAAAAATGATAAATCAAACTGGAGGAGTAGAGTATATATCATAACAAAAGAATTTATTTACAGGGCAAAGGGTTTAGATCATAAACAAGCTTGTGTCGACTCAGAAATTGTCCAGAAATAGTTAGATAAAAGACGATGTTGAAATTACGCTCTCAAATTATGTTATTACTTAAAATTATTAGTAACATGAATTTGACTTATAAAGAATCTTATCGCTCTGCACACACATTAATTCCCATCGCAATCGCACAAATCTGGGGCTATAGGATGACATCTTAAAAATTACTCCCCTTCAGAGGTCGGTTAGCTACCGACTTGATACAAAATCAAGTGATAATCTTTTTTGGGTTAATACTTATATTTCACAAGCAACACTCTGGCAACCGAGCAAGTTGGCCAAGTGCCCACCCTTACTGGTGATTTGAAAAAAATGCCTCCCCTTCAGTTACACAAAAATATTCTATAAAGCAAATTAATTTCGGAGCGACGTAAATCAGGGCATAACTCACTAAAAAAAAATATTCTTGCAGCATCTCTGCCACTACAATTGACGAAGAGCGTATTGAAAAATAAGAATAATAATTCCGTCTTTATTCGTTCTAAGGATACATCCGACAGTCGCACTTAGCAAGGACCCACTGGCCGTGTAACGCAATAGAATTTGAGGAAAAAATCTTACACAGAATCGATCTAAAGACTCGAAACCAAGACATTCGATAACTTACAATGAACTTTATAAATCGAAACCCTTCTCTCGCCGACGTGAATTTGGAAGTTACAATCGATTTCAATGAGAACCTACTACACTTCGGAAGAAGACAACAAGACTTCTGAACCCAGTTCATGCCACTCTTAGAGAAGGACGAGCAGTCCACATGAGTGCCGGCAAGACAACAACAAAAACCTTTGTTACCCAATATTTATGAAAGGAATACAACCAAAAAAAACTTCATATCGAGTATAAGTAAAGTTACAACCTTTATGGAGAAGACAGGGCAGTCTTCACGTCCGGAGATTCCTCATCTCCCTTAGAGGATGACGGGCAGTCACTATAAAGGAGATGGCAAGACAGCAAACAAACAACACAAATTCATAATTACCTCTCTGGTTCGAACTGAGAAAAATCTATCCAAACATGGATACTTTATCAAAACCTAATGGAAAGAGACAGGGTAGTCTCCTCAGCCGAATTTTCTCATTTCTCTCAGAGGATGAGGAGCAGTCAACGTGAGAGAGCGTGAGTTAGCTAACAACGAAGTACAAATACAAACAATCTTGAGATATGGAAATATGATTAAAACTTATTTTCCTTTCTTCTGCAGCACCTCGCTCAGATGGCAATCTGAGCACTTAGGCGTACCTCGCCTTCTCTTTCAACTGAAGATGTGCTCGCCGAGGGACGTTTGAACAACAATAACTGTATTAATTGATACCAGCGAATTTCTGTCCTCTCGGTTTGTGACTTCTTTGCTGAACTAGCAAATCACTTCTCAAGATTAATAGAAAAAAGACTGAGCAGAAAAAATGTCAATTTCGAAATGCAATAGATGTTAACGACGAACCATTTCGACAAAAATTGGAGAGGATAATTTTAACTTCGAGACAACCTGTTGTTTTTAAGAACCAACCTTATCTCCGTGAAAAATATTATCTGGACATGACGATGTCCACCATCCGGGAAAGCGGACTTGTAAAAAAATATTTTAGCTACATTTCGGCGACGGTAACGAAATGTCTTCTTCTGAGAAAAATAGCTCCGTTGGAAAGAAAATGAATGACAGTGAGTGAGAGCTTTTTGGCGCGTGGTTAGTCCTTATATTCTCACAATTTTTCCGCTGTAAAAGACCACGCTTCTAACTTAAAATTTCGAAACCAACGGCTGGCTCACTGAAGCGCGCGAACTGACCAACGGAACTGAAAAAAATTATAAGAAAAATAATCAAGAAACTGAACTTTCTCTCAGCTTGGCACACAAAAAAGACAAGGCCAGCTCTCTCCCTCCCCGCTAGAAGGAGAAACCGACTTCTTAACAAGAAAAAAGGACAAAATATCTCCGCAAGTAAAAACGAAAAAGATTTGAACTGGACAATTTCGCTGTCGATATAATTATTCCTGAAAGAAGTTAGATATTAGACATAAAAAATAATGAGATACACAATTCCTTATAAGAGATACAATTAATTAATTCACTTTTTCTTTTTAGCTGTTCGTTCACTCAGCACATCACTATATAACTCTCTATAATATTTTCTTTTCCTGAGTCATGAATAAAATTTGTAATATTAGGAAAAGAGTTATATAGTGGTGACACTATATAACAATAATCTCACAGGGGACTCACATCGAAGTAAGAAGGTAGCTATCTAGCTACTCATATCAGTCTCTGCAGCTAAGCACTGTAACACTAAAACGACCTACGTCATCCGGTAATAAGTAGGATCAGATGTCCTGAAATCACTGGTCGTTGCTCTATGAAACATGCCTCTCCATCCGAAAAAATCACCAGGATCAAACTTCCTGAAAGCACGGTCGCAACTCAATGAAACCACCTAAATGGGGGAGGAGAGAACAGGCGCTTGACAGGAACAGCTCAACAGCCAAGAGTCATGTCACGGTCGCTCACTATGATACGTGCGACCCACCCTTCTAGTGTACAAAGACACTATCAAACAGGAACACAGTCCCAGCAGTAAGGTCACCCAAAGAAAGGGCAAAGAGGAGAGAGGTTTCTCCCAAAGAGGGAAAAGTATCAAAACATTCAGAACTGGAATAAGTGAGACGACTCGAAAGGAGTACTGAAACATGACACATGAACTGGAACCTGGATAGCTGCCTCCACACGTAGAGGTCTTAAGGTCTTATTGACATGTTCACTGCTTACGCCTTTCGTGTTCAGATGAAAAGTATGCCGAACTAAGACAATCTCTAAAGTGCTAGTAAAACAAGAAGTAAACATGCGATAACGTAGGAAAAGAGGAAGGAAAATTTCTCTCAAAAGACACGTTAATCATGGCGTTCAACGACGATAACGCTGAAGAAGCCAAATCAGAAGATTAAGGTAACTGGGAAAGTGTGAACCTCACACAGCAAATTCACTGACGAAAATACAATAAAAGTATTTTAAACAGAAGATCGGGAACTAGGAATTTTGAGTAGCGTTCACGGAGAACCGTGATCAGATTTGGAGTCCATGAACGGAATCTTACCCAATGTACTCCATAACGAACAAGTCATACAAGCAAAAAGTCGCAGCAAAAACTCGCGTTTCGCGAGAGAGAAAAAAACATAACTCAGTAACGCATTCTATGAGAAAACTCACACAAAGTAGATAAAAGCAAATTCTCACGTGACTAATCTAAAGCAGAAGAATCCATTAAAGAATTGTCAATAGGCTAGAACCTGAAACATTTAGATTTCTCACTTAATGGAAACAAAAGACAAGATTACTGCATATTCATAATTTTATTAGGAGTAACTTAACTTTAGCTTTCTAACTATTCCAGAACTACTCAAGTAAATGAAATAAAGGAAATCCCTTATTTGCATTGTTTATTTGCATAAAAAGATATCTGAAATCTTGTTACACAGAGAAACTATGTACCAAACAAATAAATACACTCATTACTATGGAGGAAAACGTAGTTTCAGCAAGCTACACTGATATTCCTTCAGAGTTTGTTGGAAAGCATTCATGTTGAAGTATTAAAAGTCTTTTAGTAACGTTTCGAAACGGTCCTGAAGCTCCGTTCCATTTGTACTTTTTTTATTATTATCACAATTTTTATTGTATCGAGCTTCAAAGTCAAAAGATTTTTACTGTGATAATCTCGGTGTCATCAATATACTTTGACCATCTTATGTTTTCCAGCAAAGGTATAATTCTTCGTATTTCTTTTGTTTAGTTATCCTGGCGCAAGGTTTATTTCTTGAACTACTTTATAACTTATCTTCCTTCCGTCTTCCCTTTATTACTCATTTTCTGATTGGATGATAGTTTCAGCTTCCGTTAATGGGCCAAAATCTTAGTTCATCTTAGATATGTATCTTAGTTCATCTTCTAATAAGGACTTCATTCACGAAACTGTCATATTGTTGTTCACCTTTGTCTAAAAGTATTGACACTGATTCTGTCTTCGCTAATGTCAACTTGAAGATTCACAAGTTCATTACCTAACTCGAGAAATGGATTTTCATTCTTCCGAATAGCTTCCGTAATGTTCTTCACATCACATAGATATTCTTCTTGTCCTTTAACCATTTCATCATGATGAAAGTATTCACAGTCATTATATTCATTGTCTTCACACCCAGAGGAAATCATAGTCTTCAGGTCGCTTGTTTATCTTAGAGACAAATGTAGACCAGTCCAAAGAGCAATTGGATCTTGAATTAAGCCAATTACTCCCCCTGATCCCTTTAGTATCTTGTTTACCTGTTCATGCTCTTGATCAACTGCAATGGAAGAGAAATGTTTCTCAGGTCTTCCAATCTTAAATTTGTCAAGAACTGATTTTGGTAACCATTTCATGTCATTAACATGGACAGAAACCCATGGAATAATGGTAATGATCACAAGCGAAAAAGAGATCTCTGGATGTTTGTAACGAACATTTTGTGGTTTCGTTACACTTTTATCCCACCAAGTATATTCTGGTATTTTTTTTTTTGTTTTTTTTTTGTTTTAGTGATTTTGAAATATATTTGAGAAAACTGTTTACTTGGAGAAAGAGGTGTGAAACTATTGTACGACAGAGCCGCCTCACGGCGAGATTTGTAATTACCGATTTTTGATGACGATGTGAGAGATCATGAGATCCTCATAATTACCTGTGTGATATAAGGGAAAGGTGTGTGTGATTTTTTACAGTATGTTTATATAGCATAGAATCTTGAGTGATTAAATATATGAAGTTCGGTTTACAGATTGTGTTCCTACTTTCCATAATTGTGGGATGGATTGTTTCGTGTTTTGGGTCTACGAGTTTATTTGGAAGTTTTGTTTTGGGAAGTCAGAATAACTACGTAATTTTTGGTAAGTTGATATTCGGCGATGATTGTGTTATTTCGCAATGTAAAGTAAATTCCTCAAACGTGGGGAAGAGAGAAATTCATGAAGTATTTTGTCGGAGATTTGATCAAGTATTTTGTATTATTTCGTGTTTGAGGAAAACGGTGCGTAGATGCAAGTTGGGAGTCCTGAAGTTTGAATCTATAGAATATATTGCCATCGGGTATTGTGAGTGGCTAATAATCGTTATATACGTTGTATGTTATTATGTGAAGTCATGTTTAACCGATATCAGAAGGAATTTTTCAGAAATTTTAATTTTGGGAATTGAACTACTTGGGTCGCTACTTGGATCGTAACCACGTGCTCGACGGAACTTTTCAGTGAGTTCATTATAATTTGTATCCAGTTTATTTTTCTATTTTTTGATTGGGAAGTAATTTATCAGGAGAAGTTCGAAGGGAAGGTTCGAATCCCAGCTCGTACATTTTGGATTTATTTATCGTACCTGTTTGGAATTTAGTATGCCGTTTCGTGTGATTCTTTAATCAAAGTTCCTATTTGTGGAACACCGACGTATTAGGGATTATAGGAAAGTCCACAAGTATCGGAAACAGAGGAATACAAGCGGTAATCTTGGTATATGTGTTTAGATATTTGGATAATCATTATATTGGTTATGACTTTTTCTATTATGGTATACTTATATATTTTTGGAGAATGTGTTGTGTGTGTGTGTGTTGTATTGCAAAGATATATTCGAATCATTTGTTTGTCCTGACTACTGAACAAATTTATTATTGTATATTCCGTGTAATTGCATTTTGTAGAAAGAAAGAAATATTAGTTTAAATTATATTGTTTTATGCAAAATTGAATTACAGTATTTTGCTTTCAAATCAAAATATTAACTCAGAAACCTATCCTTATAGTGGAGAAATTAATTGTGGGGTCCCTCCGAGGATCCCCCCTTTGTTTCAAGTACTTTCGTTGGTAACCTTTATTGCTTTGGGATTCTGGATTACTTTCCAGGAGAAGTGCTCGCACAAATCCGAAATATCTGGAATCTGAAAGTGGTAAGAGGTGACTGACAAGGGAGTGCTTCTTACATGTTGCAAGGCTGTTACATAAAGTTCAAAGTTTCATCTCTGTGGGCACATACGAAGATTAACCAGAACCTCTAATTCTAAAACAGTAATCCAATATGCAAAAGTTGGACTTAAACTGTTGTTCTTAACCCAAATATTAGATTCAGTCTCCTTTAATATTTCTTCGTAAGCTTGATTGAGGAGTACCTGCAGTGCTGCATAGGTTATCTGATGTGCATATCTAGCCTTTACGACATGTATGGCTTTCAGAATACCATCTGCGATTCCTTGATAGGATAAACCAGCTTCCACAAGAGCTTCAATCCATCCCTGCAATATATCAGCAATTGCCTTTGCACTACGTTTTTATGTATGAAAGCATCCAAGCATGATCATAATCAGAGAATCATAGTTCCACTGCAGTCTCTTCATTATCCCATTTATTGACTGATCCCTAATTATTATGGGTATCTGGTCTGGAATTAAATGATCCATGGATTTCAACATGAGCAATTCTTTACTCATGAATTTGAACAATAACCTCCCTCCATTGCAAATAATGTTGACAAGATGTATCGTTCCAATAAATCTGGTGATCTTGTTTGCCTCCAGAATGAGGTTCAAGTCAATAAAACAACCAATGTCACTTCAGCTGCACCTTCAAATTATGATGCTATCACTTAGGAAGGTGGGGCCTTAATTCGTTCCATTTCTCCTCGGTATGTTCAATAACGTTTGAAGACTATTTTTATAGCCTATGTGTTTTATGAAGCAAATTAAAATTGAATTGAGGGAAACATTGGCACTACATGTTGTCTGAGACTCCTACTATGAAATTTTCATAATAAAAGATACCCATTAAGATCGGGGTCATGGAATGAGACAGAAGGTAGGTCCAATTGTGAAGCTGCACAAAGATTGGACAATGTTTTTGCGTCACTCACAAAACAAACAAGATTATTATTTCTATATCTCAGTGACGAATCTCTTTCAAACTTCGAAGATATACACAGTAATTTGTACATAACTGCAGAAGACACTGTTCGCCAAGTTGGCATGGGCGGATTTATGGGGGGCTTTGCCCCACTCATTTCAGAATGACTTTAAATGTTTCATTCTAAACGATAGCTTTTAAAGTAATTGCCACCCAGGGTCTCTCTCGTGCCTCTCTCAGGATCTCTCTCCTAAATATACCCATGCATGTTGACCCTGGAAACAACATGACAGAAAAGTGCAACCATGAAGAAGCTGACACGAGTATAGTATTACATGTGCTACACTCATTAAAAGAAGGAGCAAAGACAATATTAGTACGAACCGTGGATTCCAATGTTCTTGTCAGTTTTAGTTTACAGCTTCTTAGAAATTGCAGAAGACTGTTGATACATTTCGGAACAGGTAATAAGAAAAGAATAACAATTGACGCAGAGAAAATCACATCAGCCCTCTGACAAATTAGAAGTCATGCCTTGCCACTATGGTATGCTCTCGCTGGATGTGACCCAAATTCTTTAATAAGAGAAAAGTCTAAAAGTACGTCATTTAAAGCATGGATGAGAAGCTTGTAGTGATGTCTAGATATATGCGTTTTGCAATAGTGGTTCCTTCTAGAACAAATGTAATCGCTACGCGGTTGTTTTGAATAGTTTCGACCTATTCATATTGTCGCGTGTACTTCTTTAGCAAGATGTCATGTTTCGTATATAGATATTATTGGTTCATGTTAAAGTACATTACAAGACGACAAATATTTTCAAGGTAATGGTCTATCTTATTTTATTAGTATATGTTCTTACCCTGAAATCTACCGTAATATGTCAGACAATCAATGATATGAAGATTCATAAGATGCCTATCTTTCAAATGTGTTTGTGTAAATGGTAGCTTTGTGTTATGAATCTACAATCCTTCAAGGAATTTCGTATTAGTTATGATCAGCCAATGAGTTCGTCAATAAATTCAGTTAATCTACGTATTACAATAAATATAAACCACTTCCCAAATACCATGTTCCTTATTATCGTTCTAAGATTTTGTGTAGTAATGTCAGAACGTATCTAAGGGATGCGTTTTAGATCTTCAGCCGAATTTAAGTAATATTGAACTACTGCAGAGCTCTGAATCACTAACTGAGACAACGGTAAACATGATGGATAGAGCTTTCACTCTCCTTGATTTTGATGCACTCGAATTCAAGTTTATTGAACTGTTTCTATTAATCTACATGGAAGTCATCAAGAAGACACCATCAATGGCATAAGGAAAACAATATTTTCACACAAAACAAAAAATCCAGAAAAACTACTTCCTACACAGAATGCTCTTCTGCATCACTGCAGGCGTTCTATTTATCAAGCAAGTATTTGTGCTTCTGCAAAAATGGCCAAAATTACACTTCCAGATCCTTGCAAATATGGGTGAGAGAAAGAAGCAAATTTCATTGCCGCTAGCCCTTGTCAGGAGATGATCAAGTGTGGATGCAAGAAGAAGTGTTAAAATTCATGCAGCTGCGCGAAGAAATTTTTAAATTGCACTGCACTTTACATGTGTTTATGTACAATTAAAGGATCTGTCTTATCTCCATTCGTATTTAACTATGCGTAATTATAAAATGTAAGACTTAATAGATTTTGTGAAGGAGTACAGCACAATGGCTTTTAAACAAAGCTTGATCCCTTAGTCTCTTGCAAAACTGAAAGCATCTGCATTATAATGGAATTTTTCTATTAACGCTAAATTTATCCATTAAAAATAAGGACCATTCTTTTCGATAATATTATTTTCCTAAAAAGAACTCCATCCTATGTTGTTAACTTGCATGACCTAAAGACTAAATCTGCCGGTGTGGAGAAGCGATAATTTTCACTTAACGATACGAGTACGACAGCTACGAAACCACCAGACCGTGTCTTAGATAATCTCACATAACTCCCTTATATTAAATGATACAGCAAATATATTGGTACCGTTTTATAGATCATAATACAATCTATATTTTTGTTACTATAATATTTTCACAATTCTTCATGATTACTGTGCTATTTAAATTTAAAAACAATTCTCAAAAGAAAAACATTTTTTTGTTTCAAGTTTGCTCCAATATATTTCAAACTTGGCGCCATTTACAGATACTACAACTAGTTGTGTTTAATTTGCAGTTATTTTACTTCACTGTTGGAACAAAAGCTACGGTTTTACCCCTAATCTGAGGGAAGTTATACGCGTTTAAAAATTCTACTGGAAATTCTACGGGCGGCCATATTGATGACGTCATAACTCCCGAATAACTGGAATGTCACTTGTCCTCCCCATTCTGTCAATGTATATAAACCAAATAATGAATTTGCAGTGGGGCCAAATTTTTACACTCACTGTAACTCCCACTTAATGGTTCATACCTACTACAGCAGAACTTTGCATTTTGTTCAATATTTCACCAATACCTATCAAGCACTTCGCGAATGTGCCTTATTAGTAAATATCAATATTTTATTAGAAATTATGAAACAAGTTAAATTTCCTTACAATTATTAGAAAATTTGGAATTTGAATTTGAATTTACTTTTAAGGCCTTTAGGTAACTTTGGCTCAGGCCGAATGGATAATGATGATGAGAGAATAGGTGGAATGAGGGAAGTGGGAGGAAACCAGAGAACCCCGAGAACCAAGCACCAGAGGTGAACACTCTGTCCTTGAGCCACCGCGGCTTCAAAATAATTTGGATTTTAGTAGCAAATAAGATAGGATTTTTCTACAGATAAGGTAAAATAAGATATATAGCAAGAATACTTAGGATAAGGTATTATAATTTGGTAATATTTTTATATTATTTTTTATAAGGAAATAACAAAATATTTTCGTAAACTATATTTATATATAAGAACCATCCTTCTAAGTAATATTTCCAATAGTTTACTAAGATACAATAAATACGCAGTGATTAAAAACAATGAAACACTAAAGGGAAAGGTTATTTCGTGATAGTGGGTGGGTTATTTGGTGACATTATGAATTATTATCCAGAACTTTTCCTAACCAATTGTACATGAAACAAATGTATCACTCTGGTTCATTAGATGATTTTCACAAGAATCACATGAAACACATGAAGATGGTTATGTCCTCGTCAATGTCGTGTTTACTACATGACAAGCTGTTACCGCCCATACAATTCATTTTATCTTATCTTAAAACTACATGACAATTTTCATTAAATGGTTGCATGAAAAAGTTGAACTGAATTCAGCTTGCATCTGTCTTACTTTTGACATCTTGTTAATACCAAAATCTACATTTCATACACATCCAGGCATCATCATGCTTGTCTGAAGAAATGGCGTTCACCTCTGAAAGTCCTGGAGAAAATTTATCAGTTTTCCATAGTTAGATAAGACTCACAGTTTTAAAATTAACACCTTAAGGTCTATGCTAAAACACTGATGGAGTTTTACAATTTTCTGCCCTTGAAGAATATAACAGATCCTTGTGCACAGAATGTCATACAGAAAATAAAAATTAAAGCAGTTTCCATGGGTTTCACTTAATATTAACGTAACCCTTAAATTACAGCACAAAGTTTCTCTTAGATCTCTGACAAGTACTTACCTTTGTTACAGAGAGCAACACATGGCACGGATATTAGATCGAGAATACATGGTAAGCCATGCAGGTTAAAGTACTAATACACGGACCTCGTCGTAGCTTCAAAAGGGAAGGAACTTTTCGGTGACAGGTCTTGTAAGAATTATCACCAAATAACCGTTCCCTTACCCTACAGACATAATACAAAAGGGAGCGTTTGAGCATTTTGCTTGATTTATATCTACATAATACTAGTTAAGTAATTTGCAAGACATAGAATCAAAACAACTGAAATTCGAATTTAAACGATTATATAATCAAAGCGTAAAAGCAGACTACCAACTGAAATCTCAAATAGGTTCAAAAACTTAGCCGACTAAATAAAGATGAAGTTAAAATGAAATTGATGTAAGTAGTATAACCGGCACCCTGTCTCATTTTGTATTTAATCAGAATTTAATCTAAAATTTTGTGGAAAGTTGCACGATTTTTCCATACCTGGCTGATACCAAGTAGTCTATTTCCCAGGACTGTACAATACGCGGTATCCCAGTTTTTGTTTACAATGTATAAAAGGCTACGAACACATTTTCTCATCCCCTATGAAAGGCTACGATCCCTTTTTTCATCCCCTATTTAACATAACAGAAATTACCTAAAACACACATTTCATAAAAGGCTACGACCCCTATTTAACATAGCAGAGATTACAGAGGCTAGGATCCATCCCCTATTTATAAAAGGCTACGGCACATTTTTTCATCAACTATTTAACATAGCAGACAGTGAACGATACGAAGCTCATTTTGCAGCCCCTATTTAACATAGAGGAAAGGCTACGGCACCTTCTTTCATCCCCTTCTTAACCTAACCCAGATAATGCCCTCCAAAGGCTACGGAACCCTTTCCTACCCTTATTTAACATAGCAGAAAGACTACAGCACCTTTTCTTAGCCCCAAATTTAACATAGCAGAGATTACACCAGTGCACGATAGGGTACGAAGCTCTTTTTCCAGCCCCTATTTAAAATAGCAGAGATTTCATTTTGCAACCTCATTTTGCAACCTCTATATAACATAGCAGAAATACTATAATGCACATTTTGCAACCCCTATTTAACACAGCAGAGAGACTACGAAGCTCATTTTGTAACCCCTATTTAACATAGCAGACATTACAGAGGCTACGACAACTATTTAATATAGCAGAGATTTCATAAAAGACTAAGAAGCCTTATTTAACATAGCAGAGATTACAACAGAAATCGGAGGTCAGTTTCTATATCTAACCGCAACCAAGTGCCAAAGTCAAAGGTCAAAGGTCAACAAGTCACTCGTAAACGGAGAAACATGTTGAGAATCTGTTTCCACATTTGGTATGAGGTCATCGAATAGTATATGCGAAAAAATTGGTGTCCTCGAGATCAAATGTCAAATATTTAACCGTGTATATTTCGTTAACGGCGAAACATATTGGGATTCTGTTTTCACATTTAGTATGAGAACATTGAATAGTATATGCGAAAAAAGTGGTGACTTCGAGGTTAAAGGTCAATCTGAAGTCAGTTTGCTAATTTCGTCCCCCCCCCCCCGTGGTCGTAGAATAATGAAACTTATAATGCGATTTATTTTAGTCCCGGGAATGTCAAATTTGAAAGCTGCATGTGTCTACCTGTTGTCGTTTCCGAGATATGACGATTTGAATTTTTCGAATTTTGCTTTTTTGGGCCAATAACTATGAAAACCTCAAATTATCTTATGTTGTTCATGGTAATCCTGAATTTCAAAACAACTTCTATCTACATATTATTGCTTCCAAGATATGATGGTTCGAATTTTGTCGAATTTTCGAATTTTAGACACAGAATTGAGAAACTTGCAGATTATATGTTATTCGGGTCGGTGATGCCAAATGTGAAAACCACTTGTCTCTACTACTTACCGTTTTTTAGATATTGTATGTTTAACCTTAGACCATTACCCCTAGAGTCACAGGGTATTAATTTTCCAATGTGTTTTGTTGCTCTAATACCGAATCTGAAATTATTTTCGCTATTACTTACCGTTTTCAAAAGATAGAGGGTTGATTAAATGACCTTTGACCTATAGGTCACCAATTTTTTCATTAAGAGAGCTTGTCATGATGATGCTTAATCTGAAAACCGTATCTTTCTAACTCTTACCAGGGACTCAGTGAAGTTAAGCTTTTCCATAGCCGATCGGTTCATTTTGGGTTGTCATCAACTACCAAATCGGTTCTTTCCCGAATTTGCTTTCATTTCGGGTTTCCCCATTGTCATCTGCGAAATCGGTTCTTTCCCGATTTTGTTTTTATTTTCGATTTTCCTCATGACGTCATCAACTACATATAAATGCCCGGTTTTTATATGTAGTTGATGACGTCATGAGGAAAATATTTGAAAATTTCTACAGAGAATTGTACTACTCCGAGGAAGAACAAGGAAATGAAGACTCAGAAGAAAATGATGTACAAGTCCCAGGCGTAATGAAAGAAGAAGTGGATAAAGTACTTCGAGGATAAAGAACGAAAACTCGCCAGGAGGAGATGGACTCACAGCAGAGATGTTAAAATGGGGAGGTTAAAGACGAACTTCCTAAACTATTCTAGATGTGCCTGAGGAAGAGAGAAATACCCTCAAGTTGGAACAATGTCGTTATCATTTTGTTATACAAGAAAGAGGAGAAAGAACGCATCGAAAACTACATACCAAATAGTTTACTGTCAGTTTTATACAAAAGGTTCACCAAAGTAATTTTGAATCTTATTGAACGGGACTTGGATTTTAACCAGGGAAGGGAACAAGCCGAATTTCGTCGTGGATTTAGCACAATGGACCACATACAAAAATTGGATGTAGTTATGGAAAGGATTAATGAATATGAACTTCCACTATATTTGGGATTCATAGATTTTGAAAAAGCTTTCGATTCGGTCTCCTTGTCAGCAGTACTTAATTCACTTGAACATCAAGGCATCGAAAGTGCATACATCAAGTTACTGCGAAACATTTACTCGACTGCCACTTCTATCATTAGACTGCATCAAGAAAGTGAAAAATTTAAAGTTGGAAAACGGTTAAGGCAAGGAGATTCAATTTGTCCAAAACTGTTTTGTGCGGTCCTGGAGAGAGTGTTCCAGAATTTAAACTGGGATTAAGTTGGTATTAAAATTAATGGCTAATATCTTGATCACCTACGGTTCGCTGATGATATAGTCCTGTTTGCTTCAAGTGCAGAAGAACTACAAACCAGAATGGAAGAACTGAGTAACGAGAGTTCGAAAATAACTCTTAAAATGAACTTAAATAAAACAAAAGTAATGCACAACCAACATGCTGCGAAGAAGGAAGTGAAGATTAACGGAGAGACAATAGGCATAGTTGATGAGTATGTTTACCTAGGCCAACTCAAAATATCGAATGCAAAGTTAATCGATGAGGTAAATAGAAGATGTAAAATGGCGTGGAGTTCTTTTGGAAGACTACACTTTATTTTCAAAAGCAAACTACCAATGTGTCAGAAGCGTAAAGTTTATAATCAGTGTGTCTTGCCTGTAATAATGTACGGCTGCGAAACTTGAACATTGAATGCGCAAACGACTCAAAGATTGAAAGTCACACAAAGAGCAATGGAGATATGCATGCTAGGAATAACCAGGAGGGACATAAAGATAAATTAATAAATTCACGCACAAACAAAGGTAGAGTACGTAATCAAGACTGCGAAGAAGATGAAGTGGAGATGGAAGGTGGTCACATATCTAGACGAACAGATGGAAGGTGGACGACAAATGTACTACAATGGATTCCTAGAGAAAATAAACCACCGAGACGACTTCCAAATGTAAGATCGGTAGAAATCTAGCATTTTTCAGGAGCTACATGGATGAGGATAGCAGCAGACCGAGATATGTGGAAAGAAAAGGGAGAGGCCTTAATCCAGCAGTTTTTAGAAAACGGCTGAACATGATATATATATATATATATATATATATATATATATATATATATATATATATATATGTGTGTGTATGTGTTGGTCGCGAGTTGAATAGCCAGATGAGTTTAGTTAATAGTATACACTAAACTTTGGTATGACATCGAACTTATGTTACAGTGTAGACTATGGTGGAAGCTCAGTGTAATTTCTTTGCTATTTTTAATAGTTCTTTTTTTGAAAAAAAAGTGACTGTAGTCTTTTATGAAATAAGCAAATGTCACATTCGGCATCACTGACCCGAATAACATATAATCTGCAAGTTTCTCAATTCTGTGTCTGAAAATAAAAAATTGAACCGCTATAACATGGAAACGGTAGGTGGTAGAGAAATACAAATTTTACATTCGGCATCACTGACCCAAATAACATATAATTTGCAAGTTTCCCAATTCTGCATCTAAAATGTCAAAACTCGACAAATTCAAACCGCCATATCTTAGAAGCGACAATAGGTAGAAATAAGCAAATGTCACATTCTGCATCACTGACCCAAATAACATATAATTTGCGAGTTTCTCAATTCTGCGTCTAAAATTCGAAAATTCGACAAAATTCGAACCGCCACATCTTGGAAGCAAAAATATGTAGAAAGAAGATTTCAAACTCTGCATTACCATAAAAGAAATAACATAATTTGAGGTTTTCATAGTTATTGGCCCAAAAAAGCAAAATTCGAAAAATTCAAATCGCCATATCTCGGAAACGACAACAGGTAGACACATGCAGCTTTCAAATTTGACATTCCCGGGACTAAAATAAATCGCATTATAAGTTTCATTATTCTACGGGGTGAAGTTAGCAAACTGACTTCAGATTTGACCTTTGACCTCGAAGTCATAACTTTTCTCGCATATGCAATTCAATGTCCTCATACTAAATGTGAAAACAGAATCCCAATATATTTCGCCGGTTACGAAATATACACGGTTAAATATTTGACCTATGACCTCGACGTCACCAATTTTTTCGCATATGCTATTCGATGACCTCATACCAAATGTGGAAACAGAATCTCAATATGTTTCGCCGTTTACGAGATATACACACTTAAATATTTGACCTTTGACTTGGGTCCTAGGTTGTGGTTAGGTGTAGATACTGACTTCAGATTTCTGTTGTAATCTCTGCTATGTTAAATAAGGCTTCTTAGTCTTTTATGAAATCTCTGCTATGATAAATAGGAGTCGTAGCCTTTTATGAAATGTGTGGGTTAGGTAATTTCTTCTATGATAAATAGGGGATGAAAAAAGGGATCGTAGCCTTTCATATGGGATGAGAATATGTGTTTGTAGCCTTTTATACATTGTAAACAAAAACTGGGACGCCGCGTATTGTACAGCCCTGGGAAATAGACTACTTGCTATCAGCCAGGTATGGAAAAATCGTGCAATTATCCACAAAATTTTAGTTTAAGTTCTGGTTAAATACAAAGTGCGACAGGGTGCCCGGTATACTACTGATGTAAGTAAGGTGTGGGAGGCAATTCGTGATACAGTGAAGGGCGCAACGAGGAACGTGTAAGTGAGAAGGAATAGCAGAAAAACAAGCCTTGGGTTGATGAAGAATGCCTTAAGCTTCATGAGGAATGGAAACAAGTCAGGCGAAAAGCGAAACAAATAACAACCACTACAATAACGCGAAACGCAACGCCACACGCGGGCTCAGAAACAAAAAGCGAGAATGTCTGACGTAGAAGATTCAGGACATAGAGGAAGACGGCAGAACAAATAACATACGAGATCTGCACAAAGGAAAAAACTCGTTAAGGATAGGTTACCAGCCTAGATTGTGGATGATTAGAAATGAACGCGGAGATCTTCAAGCTGATCCGACTGAGATTATTGATGTGTCGAAAAATTATTTCGAAATACTTCTTAATGTACACAACGGAGAAGAAATAGCGGAATTTAATATCTATACGGCAGAATCTTGGATATCGGAACCTAACGAGATCGAGGTCGAAATGTCGATAAAGAAACAGAAAATTTTCAAATCGCCAGGAATAGACAATATTCTAGCCGGATTAATTAAAGCAAAAGAAACGGCACTAATCAAGGAACTACATAGATTGGCAAGTGCTGTATGGAGAAATGAGAAGCTTCCAAAGGAATGGAAAACCTTAATAATAGTTCCAATTTACAGAAAAAGACGATAAATAGGACTGTAACTCCCAACATGTTACAAGGTACTAAGTATTATCCTGCTAACTCGCCTAAGCGTGTACGTAGATTATATAATTGGAGATCACCAATGTCGATTTAGAAGAAATAGATCCACGTTGGACCAGATTTTTGCCTTGAGACAGATCTTAGAGACGAACTGGGAATACAATTACACTGTTCATCTGCTATTCATTGATTAAAAGAAAGCATATGACTCTATCAAAAAGAAAAGGCTATACAATATCCTGATACAATTTGAAATCCCGAGGAAACTTGTTCAACTTGTGAGGATGTGTCTCAGTGACCCCATAAGCAGAGTGCGGATAGGTAATAGTATGTCAGATAGTTTCAAGATTCGCAACGAATTGAAACAATGTGATGCCTTGTCACCAATACTTTTTAACTTTGCGTTGGAATATGCGATTCAGAAAATAAAAGAGAACAAAAAGGAACTAACACTAAGTGGCTTGGACCAATTGTTCATATACACGGATGATGTAGATTTAATACGGGACGATATAGATGCACTACAAAGTTACACTGATGTCTTAGTAGAAGCGTGCGATCAGATAGGCCCACAGGTAAACATTGAGAAAACAAAATACATCATAACAAGTCGAAACACAAGGAATAACGGAAATAGATACATAACAATTAAGAATGAGAACATAGAGAATGTAAGGAAATTTAAGTACTTGGGAGCATATGTAACAAGCAAAACTGAGGTAACGGAAGAAATGACATGTCACTTAGCATCAGGCAACACATGCCTCTACCCAATCCAGAAATTCCTAACCTCGCGATTAGTATCAAGAAAGTTGATACTGAAAATATACAGAACTGCCGGTAATACTTTGCGGTTGCGAAAGTTGGAGTACGACCCTAGTTGATAACATAAATTACTAGTGTTTGAAAATAAGGTCTTGAGACAGATATACGTTTCGAAACGGGACGAGGTGAGTAGGGAATGGAGGAGACTACATAACGAAGAACTTTACGGGTTTTACGGCTCACCCTATGTTGTAAGAATAATGAAATCCCTAGGACTAAGGTAGGTATGCCATGTAGCTCGGATGGGAGAGAAATGAAGATAATATTTCTTCGTGGTTGGTAAACCGGAGGGAAAGAGACCTTTAGGAAGGCCGAGACGACATTGGGAGGATAATATTAGAAGGGATCTTCGAGAAGTAGGTGTTTGTATTGAAAACTGGCTTAATGTTGCTCAGGATAGAATCCTATGGAGAACGTTTAATACTGATGAGCTTGGGCTTTCCGTAAGCCATAGAGTAAGTAGGTATTTGTGATGCATTTAAATGTGTAGTTTTTGATGATGAGAATATAATTTTAATTGAAGATGTCAGAAGGAAAAATTGGCTTACAGAATTAGAAAAATTAGTAATAAAAGTTGAGGAGTGGTTCAGAAGTAAGAATTATTTTTATCTCTGAATAAATGTAAAAGATCAACTAAGGAATAGGTAAATGAAAAGAAGAGGTTACCAAAAATACCGATTGTTGACATAGTAAAATATTTAAGTGTCAAATTAGATAGCAAATTAAATTGCTATCATCACAAAAATCCACAGAAAAACACAAATAGAATTTTGAATATACTTAAATCTATTTCTGCAGCCAAGTACAAAGGCCACCCTCAAACAATGCTTTTTTTGCAGCCTTAATTTTGCCTATTGTATAAAATGCAATATATATCATACCGAAACTTTCTTAAAGTATATAGAAAAATATAGTTCTTATGTAGACAGAGAGAATAGCTCTATGAGCATTAAAAAGTAATCCAAATCTATCCATATCTTTAGAAATGAATATTTTAAATTTTCAGGCTAAAACAGACTTACTTGCTACATTTTTTATTTATAAATAAAAACTATAAACATTAATTTAATATTTAAATATGATATAATCATAATATAGACGAGAAATGGTACCTATAAAGACATAATTTGAAAAAAAATATGTTCAGTATTGTATGAGGAATATGACATACATCAGTACCGAAGAAAATCCTATATATAAATTTAAGACCATAGGAAAAGAACGTTTTTTTGCCCACTTCTCCAAATTGAGATAAGAATATCACCAGGTTTTTTTTCTTTAAAAGCTCTTTCTAATACTTGATCATGCAATAATATGCATAGTCCGTCTATTACAAGTAAATCTTTATTTCATATGCAGGTTTACGTAATGGTGATTATGGACCTTTAAATCATTCTCCTGTCAAATCTATAAAATGGAAAATGTATCTTCCTTTTTTGTGGTCTTCAAATATCCCCATTAGAAACTTTTCCGGAAATATACTATCCTAGATATCAGAAGATAGCGAAGTATGAAGAAAAATTACCACATTTTTATTACATTTTGATAGATGAACCAAAATATATAATGAAACTGTAAGAGCAGCGGTATATGATTCACAGGAAAAATATTACCTAAAGTATCGTGTTAATCCATTAGCTAGAATATTCTATGGAGAAGTGTTTTCCATTTTGAAAAGTCTAGAATATAGTTTATTATTATCACAGAAAAGATCTTAACAGATTCTGTAGCAGTCCTTAAAACAACGGACACAACATATAAAACAAAGCATGGAAATCATCTCTTAATATATGATATACAGGAACTTTTATAATTAAATCAACTTATGGGGAAAACAGTCTTATTTACACACTGATTGGCTAATATGTGGTTAAATTGAGACAAAGCTAATAAAGTAGCATGAATGGCTGGATAATTACTGTATATTACAGAAATAAGATTAACTTACAAGATTTGTATTTAGATTTATTACCAAGAAGTTGAAAAAAATAATAAAAATATGGGAAGATAAGATAGAATTTGATAAAATCAGTTCTTATTTCAAACATCATATTACAATAAATACAAAAAAACTGTTTTTTTTGTTTTTTAAACTGCCTAGACAAATAATTGTATTAATGTATCGAGCAAGGATAGAACATACGAGACCAAATTGCACTAAAATAAAATTAAAATGAAACAGTCACATATCTGTATCTGCGATCGGGAACATGAAGTTGTAAAACATATCTTGGAAAATTGTACAAGATATATAAAAAATCAATAGATGCTGATGAAAAAGTTACGCCGTACTAAATTATAGAAACCTATATATATTTGACAATTTTAACATCCAATCCTAAGAATACGAGCATATACGTAATATATTAGGTTTTCAGAAAAATAAATTAATTGTTATAAAATGTGGAAAGAAGAAACTTTCTAGATACTCAAGAGTGGTTCCGATTAGCCAGATTTCAGAATTAACCAAACCTGGCCTAAATTTATTTTGTCTGGTGGAGGTGTTAGTCAGTGAAAATAAGTCAGTTGACTTTTCACAAACAATGAGTACCCCTCCTACTGAGCTTGGCCACAGTAAAACTAAAGACAATAAAAGTCTGAACAAATCATCCGCTCCTAGCATTGATCCTCAAATAATAGATCATATGTAGATGAACGAACTTCAAGAACGATCTCCTAAGCATAAACCACCACGTTCGAAATCTCGATCAGCAATCAAAGCCGCTACAATCACTTGTAACTCTTTGTCTGAAGTATCAGGTGGTAATACGAATAAATATGTAAGTGGCAGTAAGGTTTTCATATCGACTGACAAACCTGAAGAAGTTATTCATTCTGACATTAAGTAAGACTTTGAAACCAATGCTTGTGAAAATATTAATGAAAATACAGTAGTTAATCCTTCATATAATGATCCGAATACTATACATGAAAATATGAATTGTAAACGCCCGAGGATAAGCAAAGATGAATCTCCCCTGGCATTGCCGAATAGTGATGACATTCGCCAACCCATGCCTAAAGTTGCATCATCGGTCGACGAGATTTCGTCCCCTCTACCCGAAGTCGCGATTATCAGGGATAATGTTTGGTGGTAGCGTTACTAAACTCCAAATGATACAAGTTTTGGCCTCATGTCCTTTAGTAACTCCATGCGTAAAGTAAATGCCAAAGTAAAAGATCTTCAAATGATAGGTAAAAATTCAATATGTATTTTATTTGAATCGGTTCAATTAGCCAACGCATTCTTGCAGAATAAGACTTTACTGAACATCTTACAAATTGAAGACCTGAATTGCAAAACATCGCAAGTCCATCGGAATATTTTCAGGAGGAACAAAAAACAAAATCATATTGAATGTTTTTGTTTGGAAGGGTTTTTTTGTGATTTGTCTTATTAATTATGTTCTTTTTTGTCCCTCCTGAAAGTTTCAACTGCGTGGAATAGAAATATCAATGTGAAAAATATGTATATATGTCAATGGACTTGAGCTGTTTTTCAATTCAGGGACGATTACTGTATTTAGTTAAGTACTGTTACATGTACAAAGTGCAAATTTGGTTACATTTTGTGTATATATGAAGTAAATTTTATTTTTAACATACGTTACATATTGTAAGTATGAATATAGTGTGCCAATGTATAAATTTGAAGTAGTTGCTAACTACTTTACATAGTGTAAGTTTGTTATGCCACGTAAATACAAAAGAATAAGTAGAAATCCCTGAAGAAAAGCAGTTTTCATACATTGCTGTCTTTAATACAAAAAACGTTTCTTTTATCATCTCCCATTTCGTCGTGTTCGGACCCACATGGTGTTCCAGCTGTTGCTATGACTTGAAAGGATGTATAGAAAGTTCTTTCTTCTGACGAAATACTTTACTAAAAGATTCAGATTTTTTTTATTTTGTTTTAGTTTTTCAGCTTTTTATTGGCAATGCTGAAAGGTATAGAGGGACACTGCCGAAAAATACAGGTTCTAAAGAATTTCATTTTAAATGTTACATCAAAAAGTCAGATCCTCCCATGCACTGATGCACTTGAGCAAGACAGCTTATAGATGGTTGAACCTAGATCCTCCAATTAAGAAAAATGCAGTCAAGTACCGGCACATGAAGGGTTGCCAGTGCAAGAAACAAGGAACAGAAAAAATTGAAAACGTACTTACACTTCCACGTACGGAGAAAATTAAATATAAATGTAGAAATTCACAGAAATGACATACTACTAAGTGGTTTCTTTAAAAAAAAAAAACTTTATCATTCATTGTTTCTTATTAAAAATCAGACAACGTCCGACAGAGCTCGTAGTGCAGCAAAAATTGAACAGACAAATATCTTTAAATTTTCCTCCCATCTATCGAGATTCCTTTGAAAAATGAATTAACAATGTAAAAACTTACAGATCGTATTTCTTGTTCCAATTAGAATGTTTATTAATATGATTTTCATGAATGCTCTTTTATACAAAACACTTGTACAATGGCCTTACTATGCTTGCTTGTGTTCGTACCTGAATAGACAGAGAGTTCATTTAATATTCGGGAGGTCGCGAATTCTCTCCCAGTTGCCGCCCATGGCTGACATTTGCTAGGTATCTTGCAGTTACACCTAGTTTGAATATTGCCATGGTCGCTTTCTTCCCATATCTTTCACTTTGTTTTCGTTAATATCCTAGAAAATGATATTTGAATTTATTATGGATTCTAGGTATTTTTAGCTCAGGTCTGAATGGAATAGAGGACCAAATGGGTAAAGCCTTAGTTAAGATAATTCCAGCAATCGCCTGGAGAACCTTTGAGAAACCCTTCAAAACCTGTCAGGATAGTCAGCCGCGAGGTACGAATCCACATACCTATATGCCAATTCAAAGTCCGCGAATTTACGACTTTCACCACGAGTACTTGGTAGCAGTATTTGGAATTTGTTAAGATAAAATTAATTTATGGGCGGTAACAGCACTATGCTTACGCCCGCCCCAAGTTGGAATTCGTTACAGAAATAAAAATGAAATAAGTGAAAGCTCCTGATTTCCCAAATGGTGATACATTTTAAAGCAATTAATTATGAACTTGCAAATCAAGTAATACAAAAAAGGATAATCCACAATGGAGAAGATTGTAAGAGTAATGGCAATTGATCTCCCATTTGGTAACAATTTTTCAGAAGCTAATAAAAAATAAACATGCAGTTAGTTATAACAAATTTGTATAATACCAGATGTTACTACAACCTGTTTTGGAACACCCTTCCTACACCAGTATTTACGGTCGTTCTGTTCAGGTATTTGTATAAATTATTAACAATGATAATCATAGTAAATGTTACGTAAATAAATTTATAGTCAGAAGTATACTATTTAGAAAAATAACTGAAGGTGATAGAATATTTATAGCATACAACATCTCTGTAGCAATTTTTTAGGACATTTCCAGTAACGTTTTTGCTTTACAAACAAAATTCTCATTCCTGAGGGACCCATCTAGCAGCAAGTGTTCTCACGTTTTAGTTTATTCTTTTTTTTTAAAAAAAAAAAAATGATTATTTAGCTGTACATACTTGCGGCTTAAGAAAATAATATTTACTGTGAAATAGATTGCGTCTTAGTTAATTTAGAGCAGTAAAACACTATCACCGTGTTCATCTAATATTTGTTAAAACAATTTAACCAGGTTACGATTCTCTCCTTCGCACATGCACTAGCAACAAATGGATTCACTTTCAGGAGAAGAATCTGGGAAAATTGAACCGTCGTCTCAGTTCTGTCGCGCTAAACCGCGTAAGTGCCTTGTTTAAAAGAACAGGTTTTGAGTTGGAGTTAGGATGTAATATTACGCAAGTGGATAGCCTTTGGAACATAGATGCCGACGATTAAAAAAATGAAAATTCGCAAAAAGTGGACTTGGGATGTTTTTCAGTTCAGGTCTTCAATTGAGGTACGAAGCCCTAAGTCACTTATTTTTAAACATACAGTTGTTTATGGGGTAGATATGGATATATCAGAAGTTGAAATCGCTATGGGTATTGATCCAGCCTACAAAGTAGTGCGTCTGTATAAAATGACTAAGACAGTACAACAACCAGACAAAACATTCAAGAGGGTACCGACCAAATTAATACATAAAGTTTCTCAATGTCATTCCCTTGCTAACTATATAGTTATGCATTATGTCAGGTTAGACGTGCGTCCTAAGATCATCTCAATTGTTCAATGCCGTAATTGTATGCGTTATAATCATCCTACTTCCGTTTGTAAATCTAAGACGGTCTGTGGGAAACGTAACCTCATATAGTGCGTTAGATAAGCAATGTCCATATCGAGAAGTGATGCGTGAAGTGGGCCGTGAACGAGCAGTACAGCCTTTCATTTCTGGAAGCATACAGTAAGGTCTTAAATGAGAACCCTAACCTTCAATGCTTTTTCCAATCTAACAAGAACACAAATAGTTTACAGTCAAGCAGGTTCCCAACGCTAGCTTACACCAACCTATCTAGAATTAACTTTCCTAGTTTACTTTCAACAAATGTAACGACTCATAACAATGTCACACCATCTAGCTCTAGTACACCCTTTGCGGATGCGGCTAGGAGAAATTCAGGGTACAAGGATTGCTGGAAACTTGTTCCACCACTCTCAGATCCCACTTTCAAGCAGCAGATAGGCAAATTCCCTCCAGATTTTTGCTCTCTATCAATACAACAAATTAATAATACTCATGTTTAAGACTCGTCTCCTTCGACTACATCTACGTCTATTCAAAATCCGAAATCTAATATCGATAACCTTGTACCTACTAATAAACATTCAACTGCTGAGTCAGGTAACAGAACGACAGCGTGACAGAAAACAACTAACTAACATAGAATACCATTCAGATAATTCGTCTGTATTTATTAATAAATTGTTACCAAGTGCAACCAACCATATAGATTTAATTGTAGAATTATTACATCTCATATGGTAAGTTAAGGCAAAAATTAGATATCATTCAGATTTGAATAAACTAAGCCCCGCTTCAAACCATGTTAACCAGCTGATTAATTTAGGCCAATCTGTTGTCAAGGAATTAACAAACTTAGAATCCACCTAAAACACACTCTAAGGGACATATTTAATAGAGCTTACTTGAATATTTTAACAAATTATGGGCAAAATTATCCAGTGGAATCTACAGTATTTTACACCCAAAAAACTCATCTTCTCTCTTTAATTATAGAAGAAACAACTAATGTCCTTTGTTTGTCGGAAATTTACACTAATCACTCGGACCTTTTGAGAATACGTGGTTACAACTATATTTTATCTCCTACAACACATGACTCAGTTGGACTTGTGGTATATATATTCATGAAGCTGTCACGTTTAAAGAATTGCAAATTAATCATTGATTTGTTCAATATTCGCAGAGTAGAAGCCTTAGCTTTTCAGACCAAATTTAACAATAACTTATTCACTATAGTTAGCATATATATATATATACCGTCGAACAAGATATCAACGTCTGTGAACTTTCAGAATTAAACTCACAATTTCACACCCTGTTACTTTGACATGAGATTGGAACAGCCATTCAACATTCTTAGGTGACTTATATTCAGATAATTTAGGAAATACTCTAGAACAATGGTCTGATACTAATAATCTCATATTAATTAATAGTGGACTAAAAAGCATTTTCCTCAATACTCCAAATGTAATAGATTGGACTTTGGTTTCTTCTACTCATGTGCATAAAATTTTCTGGACAACTTCTGATGATCTTCATACTAGTGATCACGTGCCATGCATTATTACAGATTAATTAGATGGTTCAAATACAGTTCAGATACTTCCTATTCGCAAATGGAATGAAAACAAATGTAACTGGGAGAACTTTTCCGTAGTGTCTACCTTCCTATACTCACAGGAACATGTTAATGAAATTACCTATGACAACTTTGTTCAAATTTTAAATTCCTCACTTACACTAACATGTCCAACTACAGCAACCACAGTAAAGCGTAAGTCACCCACACTACATTGGTGGAACAAGGACTGTAACGGTGCTAAAAGTAACCTCAAGTTAGCACAAAAAGAAAAACATCAGACAACCTACTCAAGAAAATTGGTACAAATTTAAACGTGCTGTGGCAATTTAAAAATGTATATTCCTTAATGCTAAAAGAAATGCATGGCAAGCCTTTTCGCGACAATATCACCTAATACCAAAATTTCACGTATTTGTCAGATCGTTCGTAACTTAGTAAGACCTAATTCTAACAAGGTTCAAGCAATAGACGAAACTTGGAAACATGATTTTGTAAATAACATATTAAGACAATTTACCAGTCACAACTCCTCCACCTGAGGAACTTTTATATTTTAACCCTTACTCGAAACAACCACAAGCTTTTAAAACTCCCATTTCAGAATATGTAATATGTTTTTATATATGTTATGGAATTTTACATCTCCCACCAATTGCCATGTAGCACTAACCAACATTTATAATAGAATGTTACAAGACACCAATTTGCCGGAAAACTGGCCTAAACATTCGTTATTAAAGCAAGGAAAAGGTCCACTGATAGCGACATTTTACAAACCAATCACACTATTCCCGTGCTTAGTTAAACCATTAGAACGTATTGTACTCAGAATATTAAAGTGGTACATTGAAGCTTCTCACTACCTCCCGAAAAATACTATAGGTTTTAGAAAAAATCATTCTGTACAGAATGGGCTAAAGACAGTTTTATTAGCTGTCCACAGTTCTTTCTTTTAAAAAAAAACAAGTCAGTGTACGCTGCATTCTTGGACGTAGAATCCGCTAATCCAACCACCAATGTAGCACACGTACTTAAAATGCTACAACAAATAGGTTCCTCATAACTTCTGATGTTAATTTGGAAATTTTTAAAGTCACCTAAGATTAAAATTTTATTTAATAACATGTACAGTAAAGAGTACGAGGTGAATCAAGGAGTACCGTAGGAAAGTAGTATCAGGGCTTTCATTTTAGCTATATAAATTTAGCTGATCTGGTGAAACTAGACATACCCAAAAGCAAACTACTTATTTACGCGGATGACGTCACTTTAATTTTTCATCCAACTAACCTCTTCGTTATGGAATTTCGAGCATTTGAAAGAGAAACTCAACCTATCAAACATTATCTGGAACAGATATATTTAAAACTATCGGTCGAAAAATCTAAAATCCTAATTTTTACTAAGCATAACATTCCTTTAAACCTTCGGCATAATAGACTCACAGACATAGAGATTTCAGATCAAGTTAAATATTTAGGGATATGGTTTCAATCCAAAATAAATCGTAATTATCATTTAACGTACCTAATCACAAAATCCGAAAAAATCTACAACCTTTTCCGGGTTATTGCAACAACTAAATGGGGGTCAACCTTCCACTTTACTACTTCTATAGACTTATGTACGTAGGAGGTTCAACTACTCCTTTGTTGCTTGTAACATGACTAACAAACAAATCAACCAACTTGAAGTTGTACAAATAAAATTTCTACGACGCAGTCCAGGAATAATGAAGAGTACCCCTAACCTATTTGTCTACTCGAAATCCGGTGATGTATTACTACGTTTTAGCAAAGATTTGATTTCTGCTAAATCGGTTTTGAAAGATGAATCTACTACGGAAAACGTTTCACATAAATATAAAGATGAAATAATAGAATATTACAATCGTAACAGACGTGATCAAAGGATTGGCGCTGATGATAGGGCTAATATTTGGTAAGAAAAATATTTTCCTACAGGATGAACTAGACTTACTCTTAATTTCATGTAGCAACCCAAATTTTACTCTTAATTTTACAAATTCCCCGCGGATAGACGTCTCAATCCCAGATTATAATAGTGTAAAAGACTACTGCAACAGATGGCCGGACTACCATTACATCTTTACAGAAGGCTCAAAATCAGAAGAGGGAACTGCTGCTGACATATATGACCCTACTAATCAACACTAGGAACAACGGCAACTCACCAAAGAAACTTCCATTTTCACAGCTGAATTTTACGGCATATATCTAGCCCTTAACTATTCATTAAAGTTATAATCACAGAAAATTTTAATATTATCAGAATCACAGGCTATCCATGCCCTACACGTCCCTGACTCCAAATTATTTAAAGCCAACGCTTATATAATCAATTCTTTATAGGCCTTCACACTCTAATTTGTCAAAAACGCACTATTCATGTGGTCTTAATAAAAGCGCATAGCTACTCACGGTTTAATAATATTACAGACAAATTAGCTAAATCCGCGAGGAAACTCCCTAGAATTTTCGACATCAGGTTACTCTACTCAGTGAAAATAAAGATCAGAATGCTATTGTTAGATTGGATCTACTCAACTACAACTCTCAATCAACAATTGACTAAACCACACATCAACTTTAAACTGCATAAACCCTGGTTTGCCGGTTGGAAAATTCCTAGACAAACTTCAAAACTCCCAACTCACTATCCTTTACTAGATTGAAATCTCAACACACGACCACTAACGTCCATCATCATAAGATAAATCTTGTCGATACACAATTTTGTAATTGTACACCTAACACTTATATTGAAGATCTAGATCATATCTTCTTTCAATGCTCCAAATACGAAATATTACGTAGAAAGCTATTAAAACCTTCTAAAACTTATAAAACCCTACCGTTATCAATTAAAACATTAGTCAGTGAACCTAACCCTCAAACTGGGTATATTTTATGGAGTTTTCAGTGTACCAACAAGTTTAACATATAGCTAATTCAAAATTCGATCCAAACTAACGTACCTGTTTAATATCTTTTTCAAGTTATTACCTTTTCTTATTCTATCCTTTTCAAGGTCATCTGTTAAGTAACAGTAATTTTACTTTTATTGTCTTATTTCTTTTTTCATTTTGTATTAATTGTTGTACAATTTGTGCTACTTATTGTTGAACATCGTTACAAGTTGATATACATTAGTTTTCTATGCATGACAAGGTAAATGTATCTACTTTAGCTTTAACGCCTCATTGCTTGAAAACGTTTTAATTAATATTTTAAAAATGAAGTAACAAATTTTTATGCATAACTTACATGTTAGATACAAGGATGTGAAGTGCAAGAAATATTTTATCTTGGCATAGCAAGCTATGTGTCTATAACATAGAAGTGAAATTTACTATCAAACTTTAACTATAACCCTGCTAAATGCTTCAATCTATAATTCTTCAAGTGCATGCATATCCTATTCTTAATAGTAGGAATGCTCTATTAAAACTTATGTGCACCTATTAAAACTTATGGTAGAAAGGCAAGAAGTAGATGTCATCCGAAGGTTCTCCGTATATTTGCTGATCCTTTGGATGTCAACATCATACAAGCCTAGGTACCGTTAACGAGACCAGAACCAGTATTGTACTTTACATTACAGTACTAGGCCTGATTTTGAAAAAACGATTAGTTTATTTTAAAATAAAGTTTATTTTTCAACATGTAGCACAGTGCTAATTTAAAGTATGTAAATTACCATGTCTCTGGTTTAACCGATATTTCGTTTAATCGAATTACTCTTGGTCCCGTCAAATTTGGATAGACCAAGCTCTAGTGTATTACCAAACATAGAATAAAAGGTGCCACATAGGATAGAAACTAATTATCAGCCTAGAATCAAGTAAAGGTAATGCAAATAATATTCAAGGCAGGGAAGAAAAGTGTAAATTTCACAGAGACTAAAGTTTAATATTTATTTTTAAAAAATAATAGAAGTCAGGGAAGAGAAGAATGTAATGAACTCGTTTAGTACATAAGGAAATAGGCACCATTTTAAACGAAAAGATCTAAAAAGGCCTTGTTTATGAAGTGAACAAACAAACAATAGTTCTTGTACTTGCACTCCATAAACGACGTATTCTTTATGAGCGGTCGATGGTCAACAAGACAGAACAGAAAAGAACTGCATTTCAAAGTGAAGAGAGAATCTCCGTTTAAAAAGAGAATGGAATGGAATGGGATGCTGCAATTCGAAGATTCGAGTTCAAATTTGTGACCGTAACGAAATTTGTAAAACTGTTCTTCGTATTTCCACTTTTGTACTAAATGCAGTTGTTTTGATATTAGGTGTTTATATTGTTTGTAAAGGTTCTATCTCGATATCTTCTGCGGACAGACTTGGTAAAGAGTTTCGTAACGTTATTTCAGAATTTGATACTCTTGGCTATTACACAGGCTTTGGTGTCTTGACGCTTCTAACGAGCATGATATGTTTCTGTTGTATGTTTACGTTTCAGAAAGGGGTGGTGATAGGAGTTGCAGTATGCTATTCGTTGCTGCTGATTCCAGAGCTAGTGACACTTACCAAAGCAGGTACTAATAATGACAACGTTAAGTTCAATTCATCACTTTATACATATCTTCGCCTTAATATGCATAATTATGCTGCCGGTGATGATACTGCCATTTCTCTTTGGCAAAAAATTCAACCAGACTTTAAGTGCTGTGGAATATTTAACGCTGATGATTGGAAACATTATTTGGCTGTACCAGAGGAGTGCTTGGAAGCTTTTTACAATATAGGCTGTCTAAAATTACTTAATGCAATGGTGCAAAATGTTTTACGTATTGTAGAAATAACATTAATAGTTCTGTCTTGTGTGCAGGTCGGTATAGTTTTAAGTTGTATTATGATATTGGTAAATGTTAGTGACCCATTCTTCCGTGGAATAGTTACGACCATCTCTAAAACTGCCCAAAATGAAAATAAGGCTAAACGTAGTAATAAAGGATACACATCTGATGAAGGAACAAGCGATGAAGATATTGTTCCATCACCTAAAACCTATAAACGTAAGGCTAAACGTAATTATCAAGAAGACACATCTGAAGAAGCGACCGATTAAGATAATGCAAAACCGGTAAATAAAGCTGCTTTTAGAAACATATTAATGATGTTTCTAACAACAAAGAAGCAACTTTTAATGAAGAAACTATAAAACAGATCAATAGTTTTTAGATGGATAAAGTTAAACTGAGGAACTTATTACTAATGGACTGTTTTAGTACTTTATTATTAAGAAAGATTTTGTATTTTTTAATATTTTATAGGAAATTATTTTAAATTATGCATCTGAATGATAAAAGCAATGTTATGAATATATGTACGTGTATATTAGTTTGTATGTTTTAAATTTATTTTGTCTATAGATGAGTGCCCTTCAGTCGGAACCGAGGTTAAGCACATAGAATAAGTGTAGTATCTCGCTAAGCTACTCCCCTTTCTTTCCGGTGTTGTTTTCTGGTGTTTGCATAGGGTAATAAGTTTATATGTCTGCTGGCCACTAAAGGAATATATTCTACTTTTGATTCCCCTTTCTCCAGATAGCAAATGTAACTTATTACTACAAAATTGCTCAGCAACTCTCATAAAATTCCTGCAGAACTGCGTATGCAGTTCTAGTAACTTGTAGCAATTGTGCAGCAACTAGTTGACATAAAAATGATGCTAAACTGAAGCAAAATTAGCTTTAACTACTAAGAAATGAAAAAGGAGTTGTAGGACTTCAAGAGCGTTTTAGCGTATCAATGCATCATTTCTTGTTGAGAAACTCCGATTTCCAGTACTTCAGTACTTTGTTCGGTTTCCAAGTTTCCTTTGTTTTCGATTCCGACGTGTTTCGGGTTCTCCCGTGTTTCTTCGTAACTCAAGATGGCTTCGATTTAAGGCAGCGTCCAAATTTTGAAGGTGTAGAATATATCCACCTTATTTAGCAAGAGCTTAATCAGTTAAAACTTGTTACGCAGAGATGAACAACTACAGGTAACCCGTGTTTTTATAAACCTGTTTTTAAAAATCCATCGAAGACTATTCAGATGAATGAAAAGTCTTCGTAATTTGCACCTCGTGGTGGCAGCAAATAGCATACTTTGTTTTGCGGCTGTGAAATGAATGGTGATCATTTTCAGAGATTTCTGGTGTGGAGTGAATTCTATTACACACACTTTTCAGTTATAAGTTTCATCGTAAATGCTTGTGGAAGGGTGAAGGAATTAGCGAAATATTTTAATTTCTCTTGTCCTTCCCTTTCTAGTAAAGAACTTGCTTGCCTAATTATTTTGTCCTTATCCAAATAAATAGCCAATCAAAATATAAATTAGCATACAATGAATTTCGTAATGACATGTGATCAATATAACAGGTATGCTGAGTAACCATTTTACCGAGTACAACATTTGCATAGGTCATACTTGCTATTCATGCCCTTGTGCATTCATTCTTCTTGTCAGATAAAGTTGCAACTATGCATAAGCTAAAAGGTTTGTATACTATACTATGGCCGTAAGAATCCTAATGTAGATTTTCATTCTAAAAATAATTATAAACACATCTGGTGTATGATGTGGAAAGTAATACTTAAAGGTTTTTGTATTGTTAAAAGCATGGGTTAGTGACATTTGTTAGGCCTTATAATAATAATAATAATAATAATAATAATAATTTTATTGTCATTAAGCCAGTATGGCAATAGACAACGTCAAGGTAGATACTATATATATAAATATATATATATATATATATATATATATATATATATATATAAAATAAATCACAGCCATATTCAATCCACTAGTGGATGAGGCCTCTCCCCGAAGGGAGGAGTTGGTCTACTGCTCCCACGCTGACCAGACGGGTTGGGAGAGGAGAGCCGAAGCTCTCACTGTGATCGCCACTGTCTTTTATTCACAGCAGCTCCCCAGTTGTCCTCACGATGCTGGGTCAACACCGAAATTTTTGAGCCCCCACCGGGAATCGAACCCGGGACCGCTCGCACTGAAGTCGAGCGCGCTACCGACTAGGCTACGCAGGAGCTCCATATATATATATATATAT
>JAGDQP010012287.1:0-14154 GCA_022664845.1 Lepisma saccharinum
TGTTTTATTTCATTTTCTGTATATCTCAACGATATTCAATAATTTTGCTCATGTGTGCTATCTTTCTGTAATTTACCAACGCTTTCGGGAGCTTTTCTATGCAAATTTAGTCCATTTTATTCAGTACAGTAGGTTCTTTGTTTCTGTGTCAGTTCCTGTATATCTCAATACCAAGTTATATTTAACATTTGTGCAATTTACAAGCGCTTTCCTAGCTTCAAAAATCAGTATATTACACATTTGTTTCAATAAAGTACAACAAACGGTTTAGTAAACGTCCAAATGTATGTCAGCAATAACTCAATGAAAGCCTTGCTTCAATTCGAAGGTCCAACTAAAATAAGCACGTTTCCTAGCTTCAAAAATCCGTATATTTCACATTAGTTTCAATAAGATACAACAAACGGCCTAGTAGACGTCCAAGTGTGTGTTAGTTCAATATATAATTATGTCATAAGGCGACATTCTGCCATCAGCATTATTCCTAAAACAAACAACTAAAGTCTTCACATATGTATTTATCAGTCAGCTTTAGTCAAATGTTTCAATACTAGTCTAATTATTATCTTCTGTAGCCATCACCACTATACCGCAACAACCTTAATGTTAAACTTTAACCATTGGATCTGCCACAAGGCAACAAAATCTAAAAGCTGCAAGTTAAACTTTAAACATTGGATCTACCGCAGTGCCATTCTTTTCTTTCAGCACAAGTCAGCAAAAAAATTAAATTCATCCCAATTAGTTAATTGTTAATCAAACTAATGTAATTACTAAATATATTTATTTGTATGTCATATTCAAAGGTACTTAGTTTCTTACATTCATGTCTCATTGTCATCATTACCAATAAGCACTTCATGTTTTCTTTTTAAAATATTTATTTATGTTCTTCATGTTGCAATACAAAAAAAAGGTAACTCATTGCAAAAAGCAGTTAAACCATTTTTCGGTGGTCATCTTGTGTTGTCTGGTAAAGTGGTCGTGAAGAAAAAGCCAACTAATTTTTCTTTCTTTTTTCAAAACCAATTAATCTTTTTTCTATATATTCTTTCTCTTCGACCAAGATGGAAAACCCTCGCGGCATTCTGGAGTACAAATTTCTGTTCCTGGCCGGGGAAAGGGGTAAGACGCAAGAGTTAAGCTCAATTTTATTTTTTAATTAGCGACCTGTCAAATCCGAGAGTAAATTTGTAAAAAAAAGAAGAATGATTAACGATCACGGAGTACATATCTGGAATAACCCTACTAGCTCTGTTATGTCCTACCAAGTTTAATATATCTGCTTAATCTGTAAAAAAAAAAAAAAAGGGAAAACCATGCATTTTCTTAAACTAAACAGCCTTATCTTCTGGAAAAAAAATATACGGACAGCATGCGAATGAAATGAATATAAAACGTACCTTTGAAAAGAAGTGAGAGTACAGTGTTTACCCAACTCAGAAATGGTACACCAGGTGCGTAAATATGAAACCGGAATGTATGTACAGAAAAGACAGTGATTGGATGACAATGCTAAGAACTATTTTATTCGAAGTATTGGCCATCGCTAGCGATATATTTCTGCCATCGTTCCGGCAATGTATGGATGCCAGACCAAAAAATTGTGCCTCTTGCGCTGCAAACCAGTCATCAAGATATTTTCGTAAGATGTGAAGCGCTGGTCAGCAAGTGCGTGTCCCGTGCATGCAAATAAGCCAAAATCGGAAGGCGCCAAGTATGGTGAGTAAGCCGCATACTGAAGAATTTCCCACCCAAACGTCGCAATCGTTTCCTTGACCGATTTTGCTGTGTGGGATGGTGCATTATCGTGAAGCCCAATCACTTGATGTTGTCTTTGGTCATATTCTGGTCATTTTTCACGCAAAGCTTGATGCAAATTGATAATTTGTTTTCGGTAACGTTGCATATTAACGGTTTCGCCAGGTTTCAGCAGTTCATAATAGATCACTAAATTCTGATCCCACCAAACACAAAGCATTGTCTTTCGTCCATTGCGATTTGGTCTTGCAGTCGATGTCACCGGTTCTCATGGAGTTACTCATGATCTTTTACGCTTAGGATTCTCGAAATAGGTTCACTTTTCGTCACCAGTCACAATTCGATGGAGAAATGATTTCCTTTTGTGCCTGGCGAACAGAATTTTGCAAGTGTTTTTTCGGTTTTCCTGCTGTCGTTCAGTTAATGCATGTGGAACCCATTTTCCCACTTTCTGAATCTTGCCTATGTCTTTTAAACGCAAGGAAACTGCTTCTGGTGTCACATTTAATTGATCCGCGAGTTGGTGTTGCGTTAGAGCGTCATCCTCATCCAACAAAGCTTGCAATTCGCTGTCTGCAAACTTTTTCGGTGGTCTTCCACGTTCTTCGTTTCTCACATCAAAATCGCCACTTTTAAATTTTGTAAACCATACATAGCACTGTGACTTACGAAGAGCATGATGACCGTAAGCTTCGACAAGCATGCGATGGGATTCTGCAGCAGTTTTCTTCAAATGGTAACAAAAAATCAATGCTGTACATAGTTTGTAGGTACAAAATGAGCCGTGTTCAACGCTATTAAACACTACACTATGACATGAAACTTGTCTGGTTGTGAGTTGCAAATCGTTATCAGAAGCCAAAACAAGCAAGTGGCGCCAAGGACGCAGTTTTACGGTAACCAGAGTGACAGCTAACGCCGTCTATGCACAAATTCCCGTTTCATGTTTACACATCTGGTAATATAAACAGTTGAAGAACCCCCTGAAAAACACAACTAGATGAAACAAGGCAAAACTGAGAGAGGGTTTAAAAAACTAAAATTAAATTACCCGCGACGATGTATAAATTACTCAACGCCACCTTCAACATTAACAATGAAGGTCCGAAACTTGAAAGATAAGTTTACATTTTCAAAGGGAAAATCGTTGAAGTTTGAAACACAACGTAGGATATTTTACAGAAAAGGAAAATAAGTTATTTTTGTATTCATCCTTTCCTACCGAGAGCGAACAAGAAATTATTCCTATTAATTTGTTGCTGCAATAAATAAATATTTGAGTTGTAAATACTATACCGATACCTATTTCCAATAGGATCTGATATCTATCGAGATACTCAAAATCGAGGAAAGATAATAGTATCGCGATACTACTCAACTGTTGTCACGAAGTCATCTTTTTGAAGAAATTTGCAATTTCATTGAGAACAGATTATTAAAACAATTTAACTATAAATTGAAAGAGTAACTAATGCGCGAAATAAAGTGAATAGAAAAAATAGAAGGGAATCTTCAGAGTTGGCCAAAAGTCAACAGACAATTCTATTCAAAACACCGCGAAATAATGACGTATAATAAACACATCAAAGGCCTAACGAAACAAAAAGGACAAACTAGAAAATTTGTATACATTATACTTACTTTCGGTATGAGCAAGATACTGGTGCACTATTCCTTTCACTTCTTTGGTGAAATTCCTGTTGGCTGTGATCTGTAATAATGACTCACGTAGTAACACGAGCTGGGAATATAGTCCATCCTCTTTTCCAGGATACATGGGACAGAAATCGTCCATTAACTGAAAGAGAAGAGAAATAACTAAAATGACTAAATGACAGTTTTAACTAAAGTCAATGCAGTCATAAAGAAATATGAACAAGAAATACAGTATTTCAAGAAAATAAATGGACGTACCTTGATGAGAGAGCTGGAAACTAAACAATACGAAGAAATGAAATGCAAATGTTTCTGACAAGTACACGACAATTTCAGAAAGTTAGGAAATATTCTGTGTGACATTTGTTGTTAACTCAAACCCTATGCCAATTTGAAATTGCATTTAAAATTAACACCCACGTAATAAGCTAAAAATAACACTGATATTAGGAAGTACTATACAAATTCAGTCATGTTAGTTGACTTATTCTAAATTGTCATAATATGGCTGATAGTGAAAGACCTATAAAATTTCATCCAGGGGCCACGTGCATAAAAATTATGCACACTTAAAAATTAGTCCAAAACATAATCTACTCAAAACTATACACAATAACAACAATAAACCTTTTCCGTTTATCAACAATGAAAAAAAAACATTGCTGGTCTGGTGGACAAAATTACCAATTTTGGCCGTGACCCCCTGGAGCATTACAAGGTGTGCATCAATTTTATACACATGGCCCCAGGGTAAAGCAGATTTGTGAGTAAAATATATGCTCATGCCGCTTAAAGTGTTAGCAAAATGTTTTGCACAATCTAATTTTTGAACACTGTATACCCTGAACTGAGCATTTTTTAAAAATTGTTTTCTACTTCGCTTGTATATGGCATTCAATGTGCCAAATATGAAAAGAATCACAAATAGAGCGACCAATTCTTATTTTATTGGTCTCTGGAATGACCCAACTATATGTTCAGTGGACATATTTAAACACTAGTATCTCATTTTTCCAGGTTAGAAAACTGATCACCTCGTTCATGATGACAATTTGAATTTTTTTACCTCTTAGTCAAAACATGACAGTAAGTTATAGGAGAATAAGAACACGACATATACAAGAATACCCTACACGCCCTTAATATATCAATACAAAGAAATGTCAGTTACAGCAAATAACTCATGGAGCTCCGTTACTAAAAATCTAAAACAAGAAAAATAACCAAACATATCAAGCGTTTACCTTATGATACCTCAAGTACGCCGAATTTTCTCTTTCTTGCTTGGATGGCTATTACTTCAGACTTTGTGCATCTTTAACCTACACTGGTCAACAGATAATAAACCACATGTACAACACAAATAAGGTATTTTTATTTATTAAACCTCACGTTTTTTACTTTAAATTCTTTGTTCCTTTCAGTTTAACAGGTACGTTTCTCTCCCCCCACCTAATGCTGTTAAAATGAACGTACATAATCGTAACATTATCATGTTTTCTTGACACTTAGAACATGTAATGCTTCCAACGAATGTTTCTGTCCTTATTACTTTTTTTTTTAATTTTGCACGACCGTCAGTTCACCTGAACGACTTCCAGTTTAAAACACTTGACCACGCGACCGATTTATGAAACAACAAGGACTGAAACAACTCCTTGACAAGCACTTGACGTTCAATCGTCAACGACAACTACGTATAGTACGCCAGAACCTAACTCGACCCAACCTAGACTAACCTACGATGGTGGAGATCGATTGGATTGAACTGGGTTGCTATTACTCTTGAATGTACTTAACTGCATGTATATTTCGACGGTGGACTTTCAGAATATTTTTCGCACCCACGTTCATTGATAGCATAGAGAACCTTCATCCATAGCACGAAGTACTAGTAAATTAGTTCAACACTGGAACAACTTGGTTGTTGCATGAAACCAACTTATTCTTATAAAATATAACTTTCGAGTGTGAGCACCTGAACATCACACTCCGCTACACCACGCTTATTAGAACTACAGATAAGTATCGACTTCAGAGGCATTTGCAAGATACTTCACTGAAGGATCATACTTTTGAGGAAGGTAGATTACATTTATACTTTTTTAAATGTGCCCCAACCGCGTCTAATAAACTGGACGTATTATACAATATGCTTGGACTTAGAAATGCACTAAGTAGGGTAGTCGCACAAAACAACACTGAAACTTTCTCTCGATTCACTTGAATGAGTGCGCAAACTATGGCCTAGCCTGTCACAAGAAATTATCAACGACGATATGAAACTTTCGTATGTTGGCAAGATTATTCAATCTAACTTAGCGTCATTTACTTCTCACTACTACAGAAAGGTGTCTTGACCTGCCCTAACTTACAATCAATAATGTGAGAAGTGTGTTCTTAACCCAAAGGTTAGGTCGTAAGGTAAACTTCTACTGCAATCAACCAAAACAACAGTAAGACTTGGAATGAACGTTTCACTGAACACTAAACTTCTTTACTGAACTACCACTGATACTTTCCTATCCAAGAAAAACGTGTACAGTCAATCACATATGTATTGCTTCCTACACCGGTCCTATGTGCGCGCTTTTAGTAAATCATTTCCAGCAACCAAGATATGTATAAGAATGCTCAGATTATCTCGGCTAGTCTACTAAACTCTACAGCTTCAACACTACGGATTTATGGAACGTTTTGCTTTTCGCCCTTGCACTTCAAATACGTAGTAGGATTGTGAGGAACTTAGTGATCAGTATGGAACGTAGTTGTTGTCTTCTTTGGGTCACGTTTCCAAGCTTTGAAAACAAATTGGTTTAAGCAAAAACAGAAAAAGCGTTTTTTTCAACCTCGGCTTTATGAGCTGTGCGTCTCCTGTACTGTCCTTCTCTCACGATCCACAAAAATATTATAAAATAAAATAAAATACATAGAAAAGATGCAATGATGATAACACGGCCGGTTTTTACTTTAAGGTAACCTGCCTGAAAGGATGGATCTGAGCAAAATAAAAGAAGTACATTTCGAATGACCAAGTGCAAATTGGTCTAGCTCATCTAAATTATTAAACATTTACTCAACGATAATAGAGATAAAATTTCAGAAATTGAATTTACAGGGAACTAAAACCTAAAAACACTATCTTCAGAATAATGAAGAAGACAAATCATACTTACCAACCTATAACCATTCGGTGTATGCAGGGCTGGGAATTGTAACATGTAATCCGACACTAGACCCGGTTTCATTTGCTTCTTCAACCTTGCGGATCTCGTAGCTTTCCATTTGGACTCAACCATATGCCAAGGATCAGCCGATGACTTCAACCATTCTAAGTCTTCTGCACATAAGTCGTCACTGTTGCATGGATCATCACCTGACACTTCTGGTTCGGGCGTCGTTGATGATGAATCTTCACTGGATCGTCGCCCAGGTGGAATATCGCCCCAGCTTCTTAGCAAACGCCTGCGAGTAATGTACGCCTCATAAAGTTTTCCTGAGGCATTACGTTTCGCCTGAGACTTACTCGCAGCCAGGTATGGTGTGTAGTAGACTGTCGGTAATTCGTTAAGGAATACGTCTCGAATTACGTGCGAAAGTTTTGTAAACTCAGCACTAGTAATATTCTTGTTTGGAGCCCCTTCAAGAACGGATCTCACAAGTGGGTTTGCCAAACGTCTTCTTGAACTGGCATCTAATACTCCTCCGCTATTACGGCCAATAGCGAGGCTAGCTCGACCATCTACACTTGAATGCAAAATTTTGTCCACCTGAAAGAACGAAAACAAAACTTCGTGTAATACTATTATTGCGGTAGAGTATATGGATAGAGTTATACCTCTCTAGACCAAGCTACAATAAACCGTTTTGGAGATCAGACTCTTAAGTTAAAATGTCACAAATTATTAAATGGGCACTCAAAGAGCCTTTAGTAATATTCCATGGCAGCCGTTGCTAAGACATCGTTAGTGATTTTCTGTCACTACTTCATACTATTTCCCAACAGAAGACGCCATTTACAAAAAAATTACGAAATGTCACTAGGTCCATTAATGCATAACGATATCCATGTAGAAATTGAAATACAGCGACTTTCCTAATTCATCTAAAGTTATTTTAATCCTCATCTCGACTTATTTTCAGTTAAGACCATGACTATCATTGATTTATTGATTCTTTCTGAATTACTCTTTCAGGTAAAAGATCCATATTAGCTATAACAATCCCTGACATATCAGAGTTCAAGGTCAAGTGCCCACCCTGAAAACATCCGCAGCTCAGGAATATACATCCAATATAAAATCAGTTGTAGTCTGTATTGTAAATGAGTAGAGTTTTAAAATGCCTTTTTCGATACAGCTATTCATACTGAAAGGTGACTGGAAATGTACGGACCCCAACTATCCTTATAGAGGTGACTCCCATGGATGAGTGGATAAGCTCGTCCTCTTGTAATAAAGGGGTCATGGATTCGATTCCCGGTAGGGACACAAGCGATTCGGAACCCACGTTAATGGTAGGTTTCTTCCTTCAACTGTTTTTTTTTTACAAAGAAAGATTTATTTGGTTTAAATATTTTGACTCATTTATTAATATTATATATGGATAGAAGTTTGTTTCTCCTTTATGTCCTTATGCAGCTACGGGGTTATGAAGGAATGGACCTTCAACTACATCTTAAAGTGGAATCCGAAAAACTACTGGGTTTGCACCTGAGAGAAATTGTACTCCACCAGGACTCGAACCCGGGACCTCGTCATTACAAGGCGAATATGATATAAACTTAACGTAGATTGTTTAATATCTGGAATCGTCACCATGAAGTTCACACTTTTGTGGCAGTTTTGCTTTAAACTTTTTTGGCTTAAACCTATTAAAAAAAACACTTGGTTTAAACCACCAACTCTGTGGCAAACCATCTTTGGTTCACCATGCCCACCTTGTTCAAACACCTGCCATCGGGCAGAACACATCATTATCACTATCCTCATACCACTACAATTCACTAGAAGCTTTTATTTCGCACGAAAAAAATTGTAACTATTCTTTAAGTAAACTAAAGCTAGGGAAGAAAACATTACTAATGAACGTTCACAAACACTAAACAAATTACACACTGCTGTGAAAAGAAGCATACATTTCACGTTTCAAAGGACTACCTTCACACAAATACCTTGAAAGAAACAAACCATGTAATTCGTTAATTTGAAATCGGTTTTGTCAAAAACATACAACAAAAGTATATTACAGTGGACATTCTGTAATTCGAACTTGGATAATTCGAACAGAAATTTATTCTCCTTGAAATTCCTATTGAAACCAATGTTAAAAGTTCTCATGAAATTCGAATTTTCGAACGTCTCCTTTGAATAATTCGAAGTCACGATTTCAATAATTCAAAAGGAAAGGAAACATAGTATTCCTGAATTCCAATGTCTCAAACATTTACTCCAAGATTTTTCAGTAATGGCCACATAGCAAACAGAAATTTGCTGTTCCTACTGGTTTATAGATATCCAGAGACAGCCATAAAGCATTATTTGCTGGTATGCGACTTTTACCCTCAGCTCAATCTGGTTGGACTGTCTCCCTCTGTTGTGTGCAGATGTACGTCCTTAAACCCATTCTCCAATAGGTTATATTTCGTGAACAAAAATTGTGTAAGTCTTCTTAATAAGACTGAGTTCACACAGTTTAAAACTGTGTAAAAATAAACTAAGGCAAACATGAATTACGAGGTAACAAATACTGTTACATGTATGTGTTAATAAATCTTTAGCTACATTGTACTTATTTAAATTTAAATATGTTTTCATTTTACTGGTAGCTTATTTATTGTGAGAGAAATTGTTTTTATGCTTGCATTATAGGAGTGTGCAAAAAATACTAAAATAGGAATATGCGTTATAGGTATATGTACGGGTTTTTGTTTATACAGTAGTAAGAAGTTTCATTTTACTGATTTTCTTTAATAATGCATGTTTCGGTTAATTAGAATTTGGGATAATTCGAAACATTTTCGTATTTTCTTGGAGTTCGAATTTAGAGTCCACTGTATTTAAAACACTAAAATGTTTCAATATGAAGTCTCATCAGCCGAATACTTACGTAATTCTTGCCGGGGTTCATGAATGTTTCGAAAACATTAATAGCTTCTGAATTGAAGGACTGAGCGGTATTTGACTGTGGCGAAAGGCTTACTTCTCCTCTGCTTGCTCCCTCCAAATCAAATTCTCTACCATCTAATAGAACAGTAGATGCGTTTGATGATACTCTACCAATATCTGGCAATGTAAGTGTCTTCTCATATTCAGTGGCACCAGCATCCTAAAAACAAAAGGGTTTGAGAAAATAGTAAATTGACAAGGTCATATCCCAAAAGAAATTAACTATTTAAACTAACTTACAAAATAACTAGTTCAGAAGACATTAAAACCTCACTTTAAGGCGAGTAATAATAACTGTTATTGGGTCCTCTGTGCGTTTAAGATGGCTTTATTTGAATTCAAATACTTTAAAAAATATATATTAAAGTTAAGGTCATATCAAAACTTAGTTTATCATCAGACCCAAAGTACATAAACACATTAACCCAACTAGAAAATGAAACAAGACATGCATGATTAGAGAAGAGAATAAGAGTAAGATGAAATGTAGGAAAAACAGACCATCAATCAGAAATAAGTATGGCTGATGTAATAATCTCGGATACCGTCGGAGTCATCACACCCGTACTCAAAAGAAGTCTGAGAATCACTGAGGGAGCTTCTCACAAAAATTAATTACTACATGCCTCATTCTGTTATAACATGCTCTCGTTTACTTCCTCACCGCTGTTTAAATCGACTGGAAAGATGGTGTTTATGTCGGAAAATTAGTTGGTGTCAGTGGCCGACTCCCTCCCGAAAAATCGAAAGGCTGTGGTTATTTTTCTCGAGAGGTAGAGATGACCTGGTATCGCAGAGATCTATCGAGATTAGTTTCCCAGACATTAATGGACACAAGCCCGATCCTTGTCGGTGCCCAGACGCCAGAAATTGAACGACCACCTCAGTAATAGCTCCATTGCGCAACCACTGACGCGAGTTTTCCCTCTATTTTAATTCTCACAATAGGACTCAAAGTAACGTGTATTATCTAATGAGGAGAGGTCACAACCGCAAACTTTGCCATCCATGGTATTTCTACGGGTAACATGCACAAAACCTTACAGATGTCACATCTGCCTAACGGAACTTATCCACTGAGCATTCACTACGCGAATGCAGAAAACCTAATCTCAAACAATTTGGACAAGCTCGAATGGATCGGATGAAATACTGTGGAACCCTTGGCACTTTTGTCCCCACTAGACGAAGTTTACTGGACTTCAAAAATCTTGAACGAACCCTGACCGTCATGACTCAGAATGATGTACTCAATCACACGGAAAGGTACATGGAAATGTTCCTCCGAACTTATTGTGAATAATTTTGACCACGTACCATTGGAAAAACTCAATCAAATTGACTCGATCTGTATTTCAATTGAAAAAAGGCCTTTAGGCAAATATGGCTCAGATCGATAATTTGTTTACAATAGAGGACTTAAACACTGAAAAAAATCCGGTCAGCGGTGGAAATCGAACCCACGATCTCTGCCTTGATCGGGTAGTGCTCTTACCAACTGTGGACAGGTCCACCTAATGTTGTCATATTACCCGCCTTTAGCGGGTACCCCCCTCTTTCAGGTCCTATATCCATCCCAAACTTAACAATTTCTTAATCACGAAACCCACGTCTTTATTGGGACGGCACAAAAAGCCTTTTTTCCCTACAGCTCAGCTACCACTAGTACGCAACAAGCCAGATATCGTTGTTGTTAAGATGCTGAAACATACTTTTCAAGTGGAACCGACGAGCCAGGAGATATGCCTTTTGTAGCAAAATAAAGTTTTAAAAACTGGATTTGACAAGTAATAATCCATACTAAAAATTCATGATTTTTCCAGGTCAGTAGATACCCTGTTGTGATTCTACACAATTTTCTACTTATTTCTTCCCGTCAAATATTGCAAAGCGTGTTGCACGAAACGCGGATGGTGCCTCGCGCGAGTAGGAAATTCCATAATTTTATCTTCAAAACAGACCGTGAATGGCTCAGTCCATTCTGCTACATTCTGAAATACATGTGAATAACTCCACGAAACCATCTAGTGGGCAAGGAGAAGAACGCGTATAGTTTGTATACACATTTTTTTCGCCTTTTCTGTTATTATTCGTTCGATCATTTTGCCATTTAAGCCTTTCTTGCAGAGACATACAATATTTTAACTTACGGTACATTTAAGAAACTAACCCTACTTAGCTGCTTGTTGTTTATATCTTCTCTCCATCATCCATACTTTGCCTTAAATCTGGCTCTTACTCCAACCTTCGGGAAAAGTTGCGATAATTCCGAATCTTCTAAATTTTGGAAGGCTTCGAAATCCACCCTGTTTTCTGAAATATCAAAGATATTACGTATCCAGAATTATTTATTCGATAGATTGTCAACCTAGAAAAAATGATTTACTTGCTTTAAAATGTGAATGCACGCAAATCTAAACCTGTGTACAGACCTCAGTAACTCAGTCAGTAACGGTGTGTTACTACTGCGGTATAGGGAGGCTTGGAACAAGCCTGTTCTGTGTGAGGGTCACCTCACATCAAGGTATGTGCACTAGATTCACACCACCGTAGCAGCGCACTTGGTCGGGCCAACCGCAAATTAACTCAGTCACACAAGGCAAATGCCGGGATGGCACCTTCAACTGAGGCCCTGGCCGACACTTTCCCGCATCCTTTCCTCTCCCCTATTCCGGCCTGAGCCTTAGATGCCAAACGGCCGTAAAATAATAATCAAATTCAAAGAAATTGTGGTTTGGCGGACATTACAAAGAAGAAAGGTAGCAAAGGAGAAAGAAAAGTCAAAAGAAGGAAAAAAACTTGTCTGTCCATGCTCTCACTTCCTACATTCCCCTTATTCTTATTTTTGTACCCTCTTTACTCATCTCTCACATACTTCTTATGAACCTTCGGGAACCGTTTTTTCTTTTGATTTTCTAATTTGTATTTTCTTTCCACATTCTCTTCATTTGGATTTCCTTTTCATCCAGAGAGAGAGAGAGAGAGAGAGAGAGAGAGAGAGAGAGAGAGATAAACACTATCCAATCTTCCTTCAAGTGAAAAGAAGTAAATGTATGAGTTAGTTAACACATAGTTTTCTGCTTGACAGCGTAGAGATGAGCAAATTTGTCTAAATCTCTCGTGGCACCGGGTCTAGACTAAATGCCCCCTCTTTTTAAAAACCGAATGTTTGTGCAATTTTGTGCGTTACAAAAGATTGATTTAATTCTTCAATCACAGATGCCTTGCCTTCGAGTTAGTCACAAAAATATATATTTTTAAAGTAATTTCCAACTTAATTTCTCACAAGGTATTTACAATTAAGCAATAACATAAGACATATGAGTATTTTCTCAGTGTAACCTATTTTCAGTTCATTATCCCTAAAATCTGTTTCAAGTATGAATTACTTCGTTTCTTAGTGTTGCATGTTGCCACGCTTTTTCTTGTAAATATAGATTTACTTTAATTCAACCTTATCATGTAATAATAGAAGAAAATCGGAACATATAAAGTCTTTGAAGTTCTCTTTCTTTTATTTTTGACAAATGTTGTATCATAATTAAAATATACATAGTGGAAATAAAACATTAAGGAACGAAAATATTTAAGGTATGCCTGAAGTTCGATGTTTTTTTTATGTTAGAGTTACTTAAAATTCTCTCTCTCTCTCTCTCTCTCTTTGTTAACTAGATAACATATTAACAGACCATTAAATTCTCAAAAGTTTAAAAGAACGCCTACCGAACCATTATACCTGAAAAAAAAAACTCCTACCTGTTACTATGTCTGAACTATGTACCCTCCCTGTAAATCTTAATACTTTGACTAGTGAAAGTACAAGCTGTGAATGAAGAACACGTCACTGATAGACATATATTTCTACAGGTTTTACTATTGTAGTCAAACACTTGGCTTCCATAAAGAATCTGAAGAGACAGAACATGGAGCATCGCCGTAAGGTTCGAACCTTACAGCCAACTATTCTGGGGTTTTCCAGTAATTTCCCTCAGTATCACCAGGCAAATACTGGAATGAAGAAAGCGGACCTTAACAATTGCCATGTCTAAACTCGAATACTTCCTTTTATTTCAATATCACAAAGCATTGTATATTTTCGGTAGTAATATCTTTCTAGAGTTATAATAACAGTCATGATTGCATTCTGATAATCTAAAATGCAATGGTTTTCATTATTATGCACTGTGAAGGGTCCTAATTTAAGCAATCATTTAAAAACAAAAAATAAAAAGAATAAAAAACACTGGCTTTTATTGGGTTAGGTCCACCTTGGCAAACCCTGTCTGGAGCAGAAACATAAGCAGCTGCGAAACGTCGCGGCCTGCCAGGAACCTAAGACCTAAAAGTTAAACTGTATGGCTGGCGAAGACACACCTCAGTAAGTAAGTTGACAAGGGACACACAACCGATTAGTACTATACAAATACAAAGGCAAAAGTAGAAGTGCACATACAACGCATCAATGAATAATCCATAAATAATAATTGCATGCGATTTCGAACAACCACCATGAATCGAGAGCTGCTTCATAAAAACAGAAAAGGGAAAAAAAAGGAAAAGAGGGTACGGA
>JAGDQP010012287.1:14254-27987 GCA_022664845.1 Lepisma saccharinum
AAAAAAAGAAAAGAGGGTACGGATAGAACTCAATACATGGACGCTGCTTAAATTACCTGTCACAACATGTAAACGGAAACTACGTATACTAGATGACAGAGGAAAACGAAAAATAGCTGATGCACAATCACCTTAGTTCTGGATGTAAAGCTTATCGAGTAAGCAGGACTTATTATTATTATTCTGTCGTTTCCTCCCACTTTCTTCATTCCACCAATTCATCCTATCATTATCCATTGTAAGGATTCTATTAATAATATGAGATATACATATACACCTAGACACCAACCACTAAACCATGGGGACACTAATTCCATCCAAAATCAAACAAAACAAAACCGTGTTGCCCAAGAATACAAAAGGTTCAAACGGGATAAGCGCCTGGCCAAAACTGCCTAAGTGCTGAGCACTCCGGACGCTCCCCAGTGAAGTCTCGCCAATCTTCACTGCAATAAGGTGCCCCAACGTGTGTGTGATATATATCCATATATATACCCCTAAAGAAGGGTAAGTAGAAAGAAAGTGAAGCATCACTCTCCCGTGGACAGGTGGGTAACGCTCGCACAGAGTCAACAATGACACTCGGACTGGAAGCCGGCCAGCTGGACCAACTCAAATGGGTCACTCGAGAGCTAAGTCACGACTTCACCAGCCAATGTCATGTCCCACGGCCACATAACGTACGAGAAAAAAAAATAAACTATCGTAATAAAACATTATTCTCATCACCAGAACATGCTAGTACCGGAAAAATCCCGAAGAGGGAACACACGATTATCGAAGGATAACTATATCCGAAATATAGTATAGAGATAGACATAAGCTATAACGATGGAAAAAAGGAGGGGGGAGGACAGAGAAGGAAAGAACTATTTCCGAAATATAGTATAGAGATAGACATAAGCTATAACGAAGGAAAAAAGGAGGGGGAGGACAGAGAAGGAAAGAATTCCCCACCCCATCAGAAGGGAGAGAGCGGAGAACGATCCACATTACCGCATAGAAAATGCCATAGTAGCCCAAGCCTCCGCGCACACAGACTTCATACTGGAGGCGATAAAACAAAGTTTATCCATAAACGTTCACAAATCACCGAGGTAAACTTTAAAACTCAAAAAAAGAATAGGTGGCAAAAACAAAACATTCTGGACCTCTCAGAACGATTGAATCGAAAACGCTATCGCACTACAGTAAGACCTATAGTTAAAAACTGCACCAGTGACATTCGGCGTATTCCAGTGGAAAGAAGTAGGAGAATCAAAAGTTCTAACATACTACCTATCCGCTGGAAGACAACGATATTGTCCCCTAGTGTACAAGGTCGCTGTAGCAAATTTTGAACACAATATTGCGTGAAAATCCATAAATTAAAAATACTGAAAATTTAATGTGCGTGCACTCACCTCAATACGAATTAAAGTCAATTACAGTACACTTGTACTATACGCGATAGTGTAATATCAAAAATATATTTGCATAAAGCATCATTGTTCAAATTACCTTAAATAATAGCTACTACTACATGCGTTTTCAGTAAAATGGTTAAACTCCTTTTATCTATTGTTTATTTCCACAAAACGATCGAAAAGTTCAAGTTATCGAACACAAATTTCTCAAAACTTTACATTTCTGTATGCATAGAAGTTCATCTGAACGAAAAGAAAAAAAAAATTGAATTTAAGTTGAAAATTCACATCTCTTGAGGAGAGAAACCCAACAGTTCATAAATTCGGTTTGGAAAAAAAAAGTATGTATAAAAATAACTATTTCGTCCATAGAAAATCATTGTTACATAATAATTTAAAATTATGCTTTGACAAAAATCGTAATGCTTAGAATTTCGAGTCCAAGATTTCTTGTTCGTAAAAAAATGGGCAAATCCCTGTTTTATACGTAGAAATATTAATAGCAGAAACAAACATCCGAAACTTCTGAAAACTTCTGACCCTTTCTACACTGTCATTATAAAGGATGGGTCAGTTTCACTGTAAGCACTTTCCTAAATTCGAATCACTTAACAAGTATAATAGATTTTTACATATTGTAGGTATTCTCGAGACAACTATTTAAATTTCATAGTACAAAATTTGAAAATCATTCGGGTTTTAGCGATCTAGACAGTTTTGTATTCGGTTGAAATTTTACATAAGACACAAAACGGAACGAAAGTCGACGAATGGTTAGGGATAGTTTTACCCTCATTTATTGGCAATGCCTTTATTTAAAACAAAGACAGAAATCCAATAAGATAAATCTTGGCTTTGGAAAAATTTATGACTCATGATATGGTTTAAAATTAAATAGCGTAATAATATTGGTTCTGTCTCTCTCTCTTGTGATTATAGTTCATTTCAGTGTTGTAGCCTTGTGTATGATTGTTTTTTCGTCAATGGCGCCATTCTGTCTCATCCTTGTAATACTCATGAGAAAAATTGTGATATCGTGAATACTTTTTCCTTATTTTTTGCATTTCCAGTGTTTCCTCTTTCAACGTGTGTGCATTTATCCATGGATAAGACCTGTACGTTAATTATAAAAGCTTCATCGATACATAACTACCTTTCCTCTTACTACTAACGATGTAGGAAACTGGTGCCACGACCCTAGGTTTGTTTAATATTATGACTGTTATTGCGTGGCTGGATTACTGCTGCAAAAGTTTGACGTGGAGTGGCTGTTGTGACTGTTAACTGGAATTAATGTTAATAATGTATGGCACTAGTCTCCGGCCACAGGAAATAGTACTGCAGAAAGAGCTAAAGGTGACAAGGGTCCTAGTTCCATACCGTGGGACCAGACTAAACTAGCCTAACATAGAATATTTTCCACGTCAAAGCTAAACTTTTTTATAATTAAAATAAAATAACGAAAGTGTTGAGAAAAGCAATACGTTTTAATGAAAACTGTTGCACTTCTAGTTCGTGAAACTGTTGCACTTCCTTTTCATTAACACGTAATACTTTGCTCAACACTTTCGTTATTTTATCTTAATCTAACCTCACGTCATCTAACCGAAGCTAACCTAATCAAGATAATTTGCAAAGAAAATATTAAAAAAAAAAGTTTTTAAAATCTCATAAATTTATGTTAGCACACCGATACGGAATTTTATCCGTAATAAATGAATTATGGGCAACTATTCGCTACTGAAACGTACATTTGTTTTCATTTATATAGTTATGACTGACCAAACCAAAATCAACAAACACATTACACACTGCCGGCGAGGTGTATTTATTATTAACACGTAATAATTTTCAATTGCTGACCATAAGAAGTGGGGGTTATGTAAGGTTAAGTGCCGTCATGTGTCTTTACAATACCAATGTCACAACCATTACAAACTCGGCACCATTTCTACACTGGGGTTAATTCTGTATTCGGGGGGCCAAAACTAGGTTTAAAAAAATAGAATGTTTACAGGAGAAATGAGTTGATGTAAAAAGTGTAATTGATTTGTGTGTAATTTGAGAGGTGAATGCAAATAGTTAGCCGTTTTGAGTTACCGTATAAACAATACAAAGGTAAAACGCATAACTCCGATGAACACGGGCTTGGGTGGAGGCAGTGTGTAAAATGTCTGTGTTTTTAGTGAACAGTCCAAGTGTATTCAACGGTGTTAATAATTCACATAAACCGCCTAACGTAAAGTAGCTAATATTTAATAAAATAGTAACAATTTTTACAAAAAAAATATCTGGTTCTTCAAAAGCAGAATTTATCCCTACACTGCCTTACCCGCTTCCATAAAAGAACAACTGTAACTCTACGCCAAGTAGTCCCTTCCGCCTCCACATGCAGTGCGTCTTAAAACACCTTAAGAGGGCTCCTCGCTTCAACCCCCACATCTTTAACATTTTTCAAAATATTTCAAAAACTAAGAGCACTATCAAAAATGTAAGAACATAGCGTACTAGAACTTACAAATTACTATGAAATACAATGGACAGCGATCTCGAAATCTTGTCCATTGATTAGTACTGAGACTTTAATTAAATAATTACGTCATAATCTTTGAGAACGTATCACTCATCAATGGACAAGATCTCTAGATCGCTGTCCATTGTATTTGATAGTAATTTGTAAGCTCTAGTGCGCTATGTTCTTACATTTTTGATAGTGCTCTTAGTTTTTGAAATATTTTGAAAAATGTTTAAAATTTGTTGGAGCGAGGAGCCATCTTAAGAACTCACTTCAACAACATTATTATTCACTTTTCATGTTCCACACATGATAACTTTGATCACAAAGAACACTCAATTCTCTCATTTCTTCCTGTATTTTTTAACAAAAATTGGTCAGTCATAATTATACTTAACCCCATTTGTTTTACAATACTTGCCATCGACTGTTTAAAATTTTAGTCTATACGTTTTACTTACCTACGAAAATTGGTATGTAGTCCTCGAAATTCCATAGTTAAAGTAGATTTTTTGTATCTTCGTCCATTTTAGGAAAAGATGCAACTTTCACTTTTCGTTTCCCACAATTCACGACACGACCACCGCCATGAACAAACAAAAGAACAATGTAGCCAAAGCCAAGATCTTTTCCGCATATAGAAAGACAACGTAACACTACTTTTCTGTAGAAAACGCCAGTAAGCATGCTGTGGTACCCTTTATAATCGAAATAGCATTATAATAATGGCATTTTCACATTACTTTTTCTGCTCATGCGAAATTTAAAAATATACGTGCACAACGTTCATTTACCAGTAATGCTTTCATATTAGAAACTCCGTATCGTAAGTAGTTTTTCCTCTTCTACGGATAATTTTCGAACATTGTAATGTTATTTGATCTAGTTCACTAATTGGGAATGACGTCAACATATTTTCTTCCGTTACGGTACTGGTTAAATACCATTACGGATATAAATGACTCCATTCTCAATGATAATTCATACGTACAACTGTTAAATCACTTTTAACATGAAGCGAAATGTTGTGTTCTATAAACGAGTCAGGAGAACATACAATTACTCCGTAGTTTTCATCCAGAATACGGGAAAACACTACATTCTTCAGGATTTTTCGGTTTAATATGCTATTCCTACTAAAAAATCTTGTCTGATTTCTCTCAGTGTACGGAGACTCCAGATCTGAAAAAGTTTTGCAAAATGTTTTAAATGGAATTTGGTCTAGAATGATTCAGAGATGTAGACGAATTGTAGAAAGAAAGAAAGGAAAAAATCCTAGTAAGTTTCAGATTGCGTCTGTAAAGAAAAATGGAGATGAATTAGACGGAGGAAAGATTGGGAAAGATGGAAGAGAAGAGGAGCCTTATGAAAACCATAGGATAAAGAAACATAAGTTGGATTGACCACATCCTAAGAGTGGATGAAGAGTTTTAAAGGACAAGACTGAAGAAAAGAGTAGAGTTAGAAGAATGTGATGACAAATTAACAGATTTGATAAGTGGTGACAAATAGCCATTTAGCCGCCTCTGGAAAGCGTAAACAGTGCTTTTGTTATATTGACTCTTGGAGCTTGCGATCGCCCACGTTCACCTTTGACACACCTTTGAGTTTACTGGGGAACAGCGATCCTCTGCGTTCCCCCTTATTTCCAGCACTGATTTCAGTACTAGACTTGAATCAAACTTGCAATCAGTGACCAATGTGATACTTTGATATACGATTCTGCACATTACAGCGTGTTAAACAGAAGAGATTTTTGTTTGTTTCAATGAAATATCTACTTGTTCAGTCTTCAACTCAGCAATTTCTTTGTCATTTTCTCCTTTCTCTGTTAACTGATGTGATGCAATAATATCACCATCAAAGCCATCTGAACCTATTCTTCTTACTGGGATTTTTTTCATGTCCAATATTTATATTTTGTTAATATTACTACTAGGCAGCATCAAGGTAGACCTTGTAATTAAGTTAAACGTACTCTATAAATCATCCTCAACTCAGAATGAAAACTCGTAAGTTATATCGCGTACAAGTTCCAAAGTGAACTTTCATTCTTAGTTGAGTTGAATGGAATTGAAGAATTTAACACAAGTACTCGTGTGGCGAGTTCGAAACAAAATGAAAGAAAAATTTATTTAAATAACTTTGTATAATGATTTAAAATTTGAAGAGAGAAAAATGAGGCATGGAAAAGGAGCAACATAGTATATGTTGGGAGTTGAGAGACCTGCTTCGTAACTAGAATTATGTTTCTTATGTATATACATAGGTTTTATGTTTCAGTGAGTAGTTTTTCTAGCTTAATAAGTTTAGAATTGCTGCTACAATTGTATCTTTGTTCTTGTTTCAGAACATTCAGACATTGCGTTTTGGATATCTCGTGTGGAATTCCTCGTTTGCTGAGAGAGACAAAGGGCGAAAGATTATAAATTTGGATACGGATAGTTTATCTCTTTTGTTATCTACCACTCACAGCTACTGTGGAACCTAGGGAGTGTTCGTCGTAAATATTACTACAATATAATGAATAGTTAAACATTAGTAAAGAAACATAGTGAAACGCACAAACTCTCTAAGAACGTTACACGCTGTTCAATTATATTGATGTAGTGCCTTAAAAAAAATAAGCAGAAGAATTTTAGAACAATGAACCAGTGAACACACATATCAATCCATTCTAAGCGTTCTAGAGAATGCTTACTTATCTGGTTCAAACAACATTAAACGCTGAAGAGAAATACATATAGCCTATAATGGACTTTTCATTAGTCACTGCAAGATGTGGAAAGAAGAATTTTTGTGTTTAAAATTAGTCACTTTTGTAATTATTTTGAGTTAATTTATGTTCTTCCCCGTAATTATTGTAATACGAAATTTGTATTTGTATTTTCCTAAATAGTTATATGTTTCTACATTCTGAATTATTAGGAGTTTAATTGTTTATTTCAGTACTCAACTGCCACTTCCCTCGTCCTGTTGAGACATTCGTGCCAATTTTGACTGATTCTACAGATTTACTATTTTCTCAGAACTTTCAGTGCTAGAACTTGCCATTTCTTATTTCCTCTTTTCTGATACTATGTAGTATGGCATTTTTACGAAGAAAACTTTGGAGTAGAGATTTCGTTAATTAGTTAAAATTATATTTTGTAAATTCGGAACATTCGTTGATGATGATACTAAATTTAATTATTGACATAAAACATATATTAGGTAATACCTTATATTTAATTTTTATTATTCAGTATGGTTTCAAAAATATTTTTATTTCTGAATTTAATTTTTAAATCATTATCAATACATTTCTATTTGAAATACAGTCTTTTCCTTTTAGTGTTATTTCGGCGTTTTTAAAGTTTCATGTAGTTTTATTTTATTTAGCAATAAAAAAGAACATGTTTAATTCTGTGTATCATTGTTTATCTGGTCTGTACTTACTTTTACTACTACTATTGTCTCACTGTGTGATAGCTACGTTTACCTTATAACCATTGTAAATACAGGTAAATAAATACAAAACCCTTTGACGAATTCTTTATTATATTCGTATCATCTTGAACTAACACTGCAGAACCATCTGTGTAGCTGTCAATATTCGTACGTTAATTATGGTAGATATTAATCCAGTTCCTTAAACCTCTTACATATTCATTAGATCTTACAAAGAATGCTTCTCAACTGTAAAAACTGGTTTAAAGTATTTGAATGTTCACTGTGAGGTATGAGTTTGGGCAAAGTTGTAGCTGCTGATGACCCTGAATCTCCAAGTTATGGCTTAAAAATTATTAGTATCGTGAATTCGGAGCGTGGGAATCTTGACATATTAAATTTTATATCTTCATATTCAAGTGAGCAATCAAAATGAAACTTTCCCAGTTTAATTTAGAATATATAGGCTACCCATAGTCATTCATTGTGTTGTCATAAGTGACGGAGTTTTTCTAACTTAGTATTAAATTATTATTTTTTAAATAGCACTATGTCAGGTTATTAAATATTTTGAAAGAGCACATTAAAGAAATAATAATATATATATCACGCATGGTATACACTATTGCAAACTTCGGAAGAAACAAGATAGAATAGTTCACCCATATCTTCACGATCCATAGAATGTAAAATCTATATTAATCGCGTAATCCGATTTAACGTGCAGTTTTAGTCCAGTGATTACAAAAAGTACTGCGAGCCTTACATGAAAATAAATGATGTGTAGCCAATTGTACAAATTAGTATATATCTCTGTAGCATTCCTTGATATTAATATTTACTAACCATTGTCATATGAGGTGCATCATTTACAGTATTTTGGTGTGTGTTAATTCAAACCATTATTATTCGAGTCATTTTTGTATTTATTTACTTTTTTAAATTCTTAAACATAATTTCATATAATGGAAACATTACTTTGATCGCTTTCCATTTTTGTTTGATCTGAGTGATACTATACTACCAGGTGTATGCATAAGTTTTTGTCAGTTTTTGTGGTAAAAAAAACACGTAATTTTCCAAGAAATTAATTTTGTTTTATTCAAAATATTGGTCATCGGCTTCTACACATTTCGCCCATCTTTCAGGTAATTGATGCATACCATGCCAGAAAAACTGCTTGTCTTTTGCGGCAAACCATTCGTCGAGCCATTTTCCAACGTCTTCGAAATTTCTGAAGTGCTGCTCTGCGAGCGCGTGCCCCATTGATGCGAAGAGGTGCCAGGTCTGGGGAGTACGGCGGGTGCGGAAGGATGTCCCATCCAAGCGATTTCAAGGTGTCTTTCACTGGTTTTGCTGTGTGAGACGGCGCATTGTCGTGTAACACAATCACTTTGTCATGTCTTCGGGCCCATTCCGGTCGTCTTTCGATCAATGCGTGATTGAAATCAATCATTTGTTGGCGATAGCGTTGTGCATTAACGGTTTCGCCGGGCTTCAAGAGTTCATAATACACAATACCGCTCTGGTCCCGCCAGACACAAAGCATGGTCTTCTTGCCGAAGCGATTTTGCCTTGGTGTTGAAGGACCGGCTTCGCCAGGTGAAAGCCACGATTTTATCCGCTTCGGTTTTTCAAAATACATCCCTTTTTCGTCACCCGTCACAATTCGATACAAAAGGATTTTCTTTCGTGGCATTGAAGCAGCATTTCACAAGTGACTTTGCGATTTTCCATTTGACGTTCATTCAAATCGTGTGAGATCCATTTACCCAGTTTATTGATCTTCCCCATCGCTCGTAAACGTCTGATGATTGTTTCTTGTGACACATTTAATGCTTTTGCCAATTGCTGTTGAGTTTGAGTTGGGTTATCCTCCAATAACACCTGCAATTGCTCGTTTTCGCACTTTTGTGGTCTACTAGAGCGCGCACTGTCTTTCACATTGAAATCACCACTTTTAAATTGTCGAAACAATGTCTCACATGTTCTAATCGATGAAGCATGTTTACCATATGTTTCTACCAGCACACGATGATTTTCAACAGCCTTTTTCTTTTGATTAAATAAGAAAAGCAATGCGTGCCGCAAATGTTCTTTTTCAGGCACAAACTTCGACATAATCACTAAACGATAAAACAAAGACGCTAGTGTTTGGCGGACTCAACTTGTGTGTGTTTGTAGTTTAATATCAGACGAACAAAATGACATATGTGTCAAATGAATACGCTGCGTACTTTTCGCTGGCGCCATCTCCTAGGTAAACCGGAAACTACTTATGCATACACCTGGTATACCACTTGTAGTACGTTAAGTTAGAGTGCGCTACGCTTGTAGAATTTGCCATTTTAGGGTCGTATACTGACTAGGCGAAGTATCCCTTCTAGTTTCTTCCAAAATTCGCAATCCTGTACATCGTACGCGACTATATTATTATTTTCGGTTTGATGTGCTCTTTCAGAATATGTAGTTACCTGACGAGTGCCATTTGAAAAAAATTATTCTAATGTGGCAATACTGCTTTAATTATGACAACACAATGCATGATTAATTCACCATTGATAGCATAATTTTTATATAGTCTATATATTAAGCCGTGCAGGTTTAATTTTGATTGCTCAATTGAATATGATTTGTTCAATTAAATATGTCAAAGATCCCATAGTCCGACTTCACGTTCCTAATAATTTACTTTAGAATTTTATTTAAAGCCTTCAGGCACCCAGCCGGCACACGGATTCTACGTCGAATTTACGACTATGTTCGTTGATATTTTAAAAAATGTCGTTCAAATCCACGTCGAATCGACGTCATCAACGTTGAAGAAACGTCGAAATATGGTTGTTTCCACGTGTTTTCAACGTTGTATCGACGTCAAACAAATGTCTACGGGGAAATGACGTAATCTTTTCGTAACGAAACTTGTCGAAATTACGTAGAAAAATGGTTTGTTTTTCGACGTCGAGAACCTGTCGAAAATTCATTTCTAATACGTCGAAAATACGTTTTTAACGTCGAGAACTTGTCGATAATTCGTGGAAATGACGTTGTATCAACGTCGAAAAAACACGTAGATGTGACGTCGATAGATGGTTACAATGACGTCCAGAAAAGGTTGAAATTACAATTTGTGTACGTCGAAAACTCGTGGAAATAATGTTGTGTTTACGTCGAAATGACGTTTTCTTAACGTCAAAAGCCTGTGGAAATGGCATTGTGTTTACGTCCAACACCTGTGGAAATGACGTTCTTCTTACGACGAAAGCCTGTGAAAATGACGTTTTTCTTACGCCGTAAACCTGTGGAAATGACGGTTTTCTTACGTCGAAAACCTGTGGAAATGACGTTACACTCACGTCGAAAATTTGTGGAAATCACGTTACGCTTACGTCGAAAATCTGTGGAAATGACGTTAGGCTTACGTAGAAAAATGGTTGGAATCACGTTGTACTTACGCTGAGAAAAGGCAGGAACGACAGTACGTGTACGTTGAAAAAGGGTGGAAATCACGTTATATTTTCGTCGAAAAAATGGAGACCATTCTTGAATTGTGGTTAGATTTACCTTCAAACAATGTTCAAAAAAATTTTTTCCTTGAACACCCAATGGAGAAACAGCACTAATGTTTGTTTTCTGGGAAGAGCAATGAAGTAACAGTTATTCAAGATCCACCTGAGGAATGATTATTATTATATCGGTAAGCTATCCATTAACGCCTGAAATGCATCTTGAATAACTGTTACTTCATTACAACTGTAGCAAGTAAATATATTTATTAACAAATTGAAAGAGCGATATTTCGACAAAAAAAAACTTTGCACTGTTTTGCACTCTCGGAAGCCACTGTAAGTTTTTACTTCAATTTTTTCATCGGTATACAATAATTGTTCTTCATGTTCACGAGTCTGATACCACTTGATTCCTTGCGTTGGTCCTTTCGATGAGTTCGCGCCGATACTCTTTGGGAGGAGTATTTTAGCCAGTCATTGATGGTGATAGTAACAAATAACCTAAAAGTTACTGGTTTTTGAAAATAAGGTCTTGAGGAAGATATACGGACCCAAACGGGACGAGATAACTGGAGAATGGAGGCGATTGCATAACGAAGAACTCCACGGATTCTACGATTCACCCGATGTTGTAAGAATAATGAAATCGCGACGACTAAGATGGGCAGGCCATGTAGCTCGGATGGGAGAGAAATGAAGACTATGTTCCATCTTGGTTGGAAGGCCGGATGGAAAGAGACCGATGGGAAGACCGAGACGACGTTGGGAGGACAATGTTAAGTGATCTTCGAGAGGTAGGTGTTCGTGATGAAAACTGGCTTGATCTTGCTCAGGATAGAATTCTATGGGGAACGTTTGTTATTGCGGCGATGAACTTGCGAGTTTCCTAAGCCATAGAGTAAGAGTAAGTAAGTGCGTATAACGAGATAAAGAAAGACAGAACACCTGTTACGGAAACCACACGACAATTATTCATTCGTAAAAAACTCACTCCACTTCATTCACAGCCATGCGGAGGAATACTAATGGCGACACACTGACATGGCATTTTTTTAGCTTTTGTCTGCTTTTACTGCATAAAATCTGTGGAGGTTAGAAATCAGGTTTGATTGTTGTTTTTTTTTTAATTTTTTTTACATACTACGCATTTTTTGCATACCTTCCAGTCAGACCAATTCTCCGCCATGGCGGAAGCTCATATAGTACCACGTATATCTATCTACGTCTTTCACCCTTATTTCACTGCTTAATGACTCCGAAATTACTCTATTTTGCGTTTTAACCTTGCTACACACTTTCCTGGCATTATCTTTCTCCTGTAAATTTACTTTGTTAGGACTAGATAAAGTAAACTGAACCCGAAAGAAATCACGAGGTCGGCGAGCTACGCTGTTGCAGACAGCAATGCAAAATCGCGTTCCTACTTAAGGAGGCTTTTGTGCATACTAAAAATAGCGTCCGCAAAACCATCGGTAAATTTCGTCATCTTCATCGTCCGCAATGTTGCTAAGTCGGTAGCTACCGAGATTTCTGTGCATTCCGCCATTGAACTGCAACTATCACACAGAGCTAGCGATCTACGGCAGCAATTCTCAGAGTGAGTTCCGCAGATCTACTGACTCCGCAAAGTCTACGACAGGGCTCAACAACATTTTTGTCTAAAACGTCCTAATACAGTAAAAAAAAAATGGATTTCTTAATTTTTGTTCTGATTTTTAATTTATTGTACAACATCGTAGATTAACTTTTACTTAGTCTCCTTAGTCTTGTGCTGATAAGTTGTGATTAATGTGTAACATGCTCTATTATCATTCCATATTACAACTGTAGAGAAGAAGGGATAAATAAATTGTGGTTCTTACTTCACACATACGGTATTATACTATTACAGTGGGAACAATGAATTTTAATAAGACACTAGTAAAAAGAAACTCTTTTGCACGAAGCTCTGAAAGCTCTAATATCGAACCATAATACCGCATATTTTATCCAATACTTGTGGTTCTGTTACTATTTTTTTTCTAAAAAGAACTCTTTTTTAAAAAATGGAATCGTGTGTTTATGTGCAACCTCGAAGAGAGCCAAGGTTTTGTTTCTCTTTCTAAGATAACAAAAAGTAACATTAACACTATTATACACTTCAAATACTGAAACAACAAGATATCATTGAAACACTGAACACTACTTTTTCAATTCTTCAAAAAATTATGAACATTTTATCTGCAAAATCCAATTTGAATTTTTATTTTATGGCCTTTTAGCATCTAAGGCTAAGGCCGGCACACGGTGGGGGAGAGGATGTTGGAAGGTAGACGGCCAGGGCCTATTTTGTAGGTACCATCACAGCATTTCCCTGGAGTTACTGAGGAAAACCCATGGAAAAACCTCAAGTCATAATGGTCGGCCGCTGGGATCAATCGAATTCCGAGGATCAAAGTTAGTTCTCTACTAAATATTTCAATCCACTGGAAGGAGAACGTACGTCTATTTCTTTAATTTGCAATATTAATTTAATCTTAATCAGGAAGGTAGACCTCCAGGTTAGAAGGCTTCAGCTCAACTTCGGTGGAGGAGGAGGAGGGAGGGGGAATCTGAAATTGTGTAATAGGACTAAAGCCAATTCAAATTTGTTAGTGAAATTTACACAATCGATTCAGTTCCACGTTCTTTCAAGAGTTCATTCCTTCAACAGTTATTTAATCTTATTACGAGGTTACTCAATTTTATTGAAATATTAAATCCGATATTTCAGTATATACATTGTGTTCCCTATGTTAGTCAAAATTCAAAATATCCGTTATTTAAGAACCGGGTACAAAAACTATCTAGTTATTAATAATTAATCCTCAGAAAGATATTTTTCATTACTTACTG
>JAGDQP010012287.1:29152-41891 GCA_022664845.1 Lepisma saccharinum
AATAATAATAATAATAATAATAATAATAATAATAATAATAATAATAAACGTGTCCCGTCACGACTCTTTTGCATCACCAGCAGCATCTTTGGCTGGTAGGCTACCTCCGAATTAGTTCGGAATAGCACTTTCGGAATATCTATTCACATTTTCTTTACACACATGCACAAAAAAGAAAAACAGTCGACAGACAAAAGAAAAAATAAAACAATGGTGAATGTTGAATCGGGGCATGAAAGGCAAGCTCTAATACTGGCTTTTTATTAATTTATTAGTTAAAAGAGATAAACTTAAAAAAAACTCTGTGGCGCGAAGCCCTGAAGGGCTTAAGCCTGCCAGACGGCTTTTCGTGTGGATGAGACATGGTCAGCGCCTCGGCTTCCACACCGTACAATCTGGCTTTCTAGACCAGAGTTCGCTACCTTTTGATTCAGGTAGTTCCCCAATTGCCTCACGATGCTGGGTTTGCACCGAAATTTTTTAGGACCTCACCAGGAATCGAACCCGGGACCACTCACACAAAAGGCGAGCGCGTTACCGACTAGGCTACACAGGAGGTCAGTAAATAAATGTAATAAAAATAACAAACCGGGCTGCTAACCTGTCTATGCTTGCGTAGCATTAATTCCTGTACACATTTGGGAGTGAATAGTGAACTGTTGCACTGGATATTGTTTTAAAGAGCTCTATTTGTACACGCAATAAAAGATTACTTAAGTTTCTAAATACTTAGTTGGAAACTAGTAAAGACGGTAAACAAATATATAATTTTAAATTCCTTCACAATACTTCGAATATACGAGATTAACTATCACGCCGCAGGCCACGTCGATGTTAATATATAATTGACATTAAAATATTTGGTTCCTACGTGCTTTCTTAACATTAACTTTTGTATTGTGTTACGGACGAGAGACAGCATCCATGTATAATAAAAATAACTCGTTGCAATGTATCACTTTTCAGGGTACCTTAAGCAATTCAGAGAAGGAACTACTTAGATGTTTGATTACAGATGTGTTTATCAGGCGAAACATCGAAATATTTGTAGTACAATACTAAAAAAACAATACAAATGAGATTTAAAAGTAGTGCAATCGAACTCGTAGTGTATTTAAACAATACCAGAAAAAAATTATCTGCGATATTAATAATATTCAGATAGCACTACACAAACTACGATACATTTCTAAAAATAATTTCCTTACAACTTTCCCAAAATTACAACTATCCTGTAAAAATGTTTCGAAGCTCTCCAATTTGTCCATGGAACTCAGAGGAAGATGTGGCATATCAGGCGATGTGTTAGGCACATCATATTTTCCAAGAAGTTCTTTCATCATTACGGTGTGTTGGTTTTGAACTTCACCAATGTATTCCACTTTCCGCAATAACGTAGTGAGCAAATCTGTAAAGTTAAACATGAAGCAATTTGGGTGTACGGAAAGGTAAGAATCTGTTGTACAGAAGTACACATTTTAATAAATGAATGAAAGCTATTGAATAAATGTTATTTCCAACAAATGTAGGAAAAGTAAAAAAAAAATGTACAAACTCAAATACTTCTTTAGTGTCTTTTGTTGCGACAAATAAAATCCAAATTATACTAAGTGAATTAATTTGAATTTATTGTATTATCTTTCAGGCATCTACGGCTCAGACCGGGATAAGGTGGGGCAGAGGATGTTGGAAGGTAGACGGCCAAGGCCTATTTTGTAGGTACCATTCCATAATTTGCCTGGTGTCGTTAAGGAAAAACCACAGGATCGATCCCAGGACCTTCCGAATGGTAAGCCAACGCTCTATCATTGAGCCACGGCTGCTCGGTACTAAGTGAATGAGTGCGTGAACACCCTGCATACCAGGAAGCAAACACCTGACAAGATGCGTGTTATCAGGATGAGCAATTCTAAACAAATAATTCCCAAGATTAAACCCGGTGACAAGAGTATAGAAAATACACGATTATTGCCCAAGTTAGCAACACAAAGTAAAAAAAAAGTAATCTATAAGAGCAGAAAGAAGACTGTCTGAGACGATCGACCTAATTACGTGTATTTTCTATCCTTCGTCACCGAAACACATGCAAACAAACTTTATCTATCTTCCTTTTAGTCTCATCAAAATGCCAGGCTTGAGTTGATCAAGGCATTACAATTCGAAACCATACAATCGGAATTAAGCCTGAATTCCCAAAAGTCTGACTGAAATTACTCTTATTTCCACTAGGCGAAAAGGATAACAACGCCTCCCTTCTGATCCAGAGTTGTCACCCAGGTACGACGGATTATCCAGGTTAAATTTAAATAAATCAAGCTTCGATCTCGGCCCTTCAATTTTTTCACTAAAAAAATGAACTGCACATTATTTTTATGAAATGCTTATTTGGTAGAAAAAGACCTGGTGCCAATTGGTTCTCCCATCTTGATAACGAAATATTCTTTTCAGTATGTCGGAAGGCTTTAAAATTTTGATTCACGAGTGGAATCTGTAATGGTTACGAAGACACAAGAGAGTGATTTTCAAAAGTTTATAAGGAACGGGCCACTCGGTATTCTCGCCAGATTTATTGAAGGACGTGCACTTCTGCTTAGAAGTATATTCGTACTATTTGTATATACTTCTCGTATACAAAATGAAATAAAGTAAAAATTCGCAAAAAATGACAGGGCATAATAAAAAAATAATTACAGTAGGTTGCCATTAATCATAAAATCCAGACAAACCGAACAGATTGCAGGGAAATGATGCTACATTATTTTTAACAGTAACTTAAAAGGAGAAAAAGAAAATAGTTTCTTTACGTAAACATGTGTATTTTATATACAACGTACAAGAAAATGAAGTCAAAATACAGTGTACAATTTTAATTTGATACTGCAATTAAAGTACGATACTGTTCATTATAAAGAACTCAAGGACATAAGGACTACTAAAAAGCGCACTACGAACAACTGTACTCTACGGCGAACTCCGCTAAAGTAAACTCCGAAGAATACGTATTTGCCATGTCACTCCGATAAGCTGGTAATAGATCACAGTGTAAAACGCCGTAGAAGACTAAATATACTAAATAACTTTCAAGTTTAATGAAATCCAGATATTTCGGACTTGCTAATCCGAACACAGTCCCATAATTAGTTCGAATTAGCAGGACTCTACTGTAATTGAAGTACTTTACATCATCTATCAACATTTTAAAGTACAAAGAAGATTAAATGTGGGAATACTTACCTCTTGGTACACGCACGCAATCAGATTGGCTATATGTGTTGCTGGACAAGCCGGAAGATAGATCTGTAAAATATATATATATATATACCTAACACCTCCATCGAAAATATTGCTGGAATTCTGGTGAATGAGGTGAAGAGACCAATACTGTATGAGAAGGTTCGCAATGTTGTACAACAAGGTTGCCACGTACGGTACAAATCTGGAAAAGAGGTAAAAAAAACTGTGGCACGAAGCCCTGAAGGGCTTAAGCAGACCAGACGGCTTATCGTGTGGATGAGACGTGGTCAGCGCCTCGGCTTCCACAGCCGTGTAATCTGGCTTTCTAGACCAGAGTTCGCTACCTCTTGATTCAGATAGCTCCCCAATTGCCTCACGATGCTGGGTCAACACCTATTTTTTTTAAAGGTAAAATTCATGCAAAATGATATGAGGTGGAAAGGTATGACGGGACTGAGTAAATTGAAAATCAGGAGTAATTAAAGAGGCAGGAATGTAAACAGCGTCTCATAAAACAAGTGCTACTTTCACAATTGTATCTCGATTTATTCTTTAACATGACAAGCAACAACTTTAAGTGTGTCGCAGGTTCTAGGTGTAACAAGCTTTTAGTCTCTACTCAAATGCAGAACTACATGTTCGAAATGACAAATATGTCTTCACAATATGTGATATTACTTTTGTAACTGTGATACTACTTCGACATTAAGTACTTTGTACCTACAGGCAGGTCACTGAATGAAATCACGACAAATTGAAAGGTATCAATTGCTTTGAGGCATCATTTACAGATACAGATATGAAATTTTGATACGAGTGAGATAGTGTGACATTTTAGGTAACTCAACTTTTCATTTGCAATTTCATAATTTTCTACATATTCATCGTCTACAGAAGATATTATATGATTACTGTATCTATTTCTGGATGAGTGAAATATCCCTCACAGATGACAACGATATTCAGCTTTCTATAGTCATACCTTCAGTGTCCGTGGTGGGAGAAGTACAATCTGTCGCAACATCAGGAACCTCTGCAACCTCTACGAAAGGAACTTCCGGTGGTGACGTTAAAAATATATCATCTTGAACCGGTTCTTCGTCTGTGTCGCTGTCACTATAAAGATGTCTAGCTACTTTCTTCCTCGACCTTTTCACTTTAGATGTTGAGTCTGAAGTTACGTGTTTCTGCTCTTAACTGTAGAAATTACTTATGCCACGGATAGTTCAGTTTCAGATTGCTCAAAGGAGCTAGAGCAGGGTTTTCGGACCTAATATCGGCAATGGGACTCGCAAATTACCATACAGTATCTCATAGACTAGGTCAAGAAAGGTTAATCCAATTAATTTGATATAAAATATGACATAATTTATTTATATTTTTTTACAAATTTGATCTTCATCTGGATATGATGACGTCGTGGAGGCAAAGGACAAACTTTAAGGAATTCTAATATTTGAAATCGTTTAGTTACGAAATTACTTCTCGCGGGAATCGAACCCAAATCCAAATTCGTTTCACAAATATTAATCGGGAACGTATGTGTAAACACAAAATTGAAATCCTAACAAACCATTAGCGACTTACGACCAACTTGCACACCTTCTCTTTGACATACCTACACATATTGGACGTGCTCAGCTTCACAACCAATGGGGGTGCACTATTCTGAGTTCCGGGAGGAAATCCTGTTTACTAGCAATTTTAAGGCAACACCAGGGTTACAGCTAGCTCACTTGATTCCTCACACGTAATCAGATTTAGGACCGTGCGAGACACGTATACCTTTGCTTCTCTTCTTGTGTGCAAGTGCTGAAACACAAAGACATGAGATTAGTACACATTCCCAACCCAAGTTTAAAATCGCGAGCCTGGGGCCTGATTAAATATCGACTTGCGTGAACGCAAGGAAAAGTTTGCAATTTGTTTGCGAGAAACGGTATTAAATATCGACTTGCTTGACTTTGGCAGTGACGTCACGTTCAGCAAACTGGGATTTTAAAGACGAAAACTTGCGCCCACAAAACTCTGGTCGCAAATCAGTTACAGGATGACTTGTATTGACTGTCTTCGAAAAATATATTAGTATTAAGCTAAAATTAACTGGTGAAAATCTTATAAAAGGAACGGAGTGCTATTTGGCATGATTAAATAATAATTTCAATGTCTTTCCCACTCACAGTAGAAACAGGAGACACTATTCAATTAGGATATGAACTCTAGTAAGTATCTTATACATGTTAATGTTACGTAACTGCCTTTATTTATACATTAGGACTAATGTTTGTGAAGCGAGCCTATCACGAAGAACGGCCTGAACCATAGTTGCCTAAAGGCGTTAAAATAAATTTAAAAAAATCACGTGCCATGAAGAATGTATTTGTACTAATAGCGTACCTTTCTACATTGTGTGGGAAGTGACTTTTTCAAACTATGTCATTATATGGCCTTTCATGTATGTTCAGATAGCATCTGAAACAATTTGTGTGTATTTCAGGTCATTTGGAACCACAAAATATAGTTTGTGAACCAAATAAAAAACGAAATGCGTAACATTAGCGTGTATCAAGTACCTACAGAATTTGAGTGTATTCCCCGAGTATCTTTACTATTAGTAATTTACTACATTAGATACGGTACTTGAGTAATATGGCGTTCTGTGTTATTTAAACGTTGTTACTTTCATTATTTCAAATGCGTAGAATGCAGAGTGTGATATAAAAACAAGGGGTGAAGCGAATGCAAGGACGTATACGCCCTTCTAAATTACGTCCTTGCACTCACATTACCCATTGATTTTGCACCACATTCTGCATTCTACTCATCCGAAATGAGGAAGTCACTGTGAAATATATTCGACGCCATACAACACGAGTACCTAATTGTAAGAATTATTTCGTGATTAACTCAGCAACCGGAAACTTAAAACCTTTCGTGGCGTCTATTAAAACAAAAAGTTATCCCCCAGCAGATATTTAGAACTAATTTTTTAGGCAAGTTTTAATACACCTAGCAGTGATTTGAGTGATTCAAAGTATTGTCTTGTTATAAAAAAAATTAGCTATTTCGATATACTGTCCGTGATTTTTGTAACAATTCCGAATCAGTTTGAGCTGATCGTGGAGATTGAACTATTGAATCGGAATCGATTGACGCTCGAGTTTTAAAACGATTTTAATCATATTGGGATGTTGATCACTTGTAAGACCACTTAAATGAGTGGTTACGATAACTGATCCTGCTTACGCAGTACTGCGTTCAGTTCCGTTTCAAAATAGCAAACCGAATTTCTTTTATACACGGGAATTTAATGTGTTGTTATATGAAATTCTAGCCTCTTATTGCTACATACATGGTGCGTCTGATATAATTTTTACCGTACAGTTACCGAAACGGTGTACAAATTAAAGCTGAATCGAGAAGAGAAAGGGGATATTGCTCATGTAGAGCGAGTATATAAATGCTAAGGTTCACTTTTTAACAGGAGAAAACGTAATTGCATGAATTTGAAGGGCAGCGGAACTTTTCTGTTTGTGGTTGATGAATTTGAAATAGTTTTAATAACCGTTGGTTTAGTAGCTAGTATTCCTTCAGGAAGGAACTTTAGATACTCCTCTAGACCCCATAATGGCCTACGCTAACCTAACATATTATTATATTAAGTTATAAACCGAGTAAATAATATATCTTTAGATAAGCAAAAACTACTCTAATGTAAACCACTTAACATATTCTTACCAATTGATTGAGTCTGAGGAGTATCTAACTAAATATCAATCACTGTAACCTTTTCAGTGATTATTAAAATGCTGTAAATCTACATTATAATGCTACGTGAGAAGATCTTTATTAAAACACTAACATAATTCAGAAACATCATTAAAAACATACGCCATTTTCCTTGTTTACACCACGTGAGCGCGTTAGGAGTGTCTGATTGGCTGCCAGTCTGTATCGAAAGTTTGTAACGAAGCTGCCTATTGGCTAAAACATATATAATGTTTGCTATGAGTTTGCCATAAGAAGACGCAAATTTCCCTTTGCGAAGCCGTACTAAGTACAATATTTAATTCCGTCGCCAAGCACACGGCAAACGCGTAACAGCTCCTAGTCAATGAAATTGCATTGCGTTGCTTAAACAGATTTCTCAAATACGATATTTAATCGGGCCCCTGGTGTTGTTAATGACGATTTGGCTTTCAAATAAAATTCGGGTAACAAGGATAGTACTCACGCACATAGTTCTGGCCAAGACTCCTGTTGCCCTCTCTACCACCTCTCGCACATTTACTGTTTCCAAATTCTATCACCAACTTTTCAAATATTCACTAAGTTAAAAAATACTGTTTCTGATTCTATGTTCGATATCGTCGCATTGCTAGTGAGAGGTTCTCCCGAGAGGTGTTGATCCCTCGAAGAGCTGGGTTGTTCTGTCTCGATATGCCTGATACACGCTAATATAAAACCGAACCCAGCAGACGAATAGAAAAGAAAGAAAACGAAACGGGGTTCCGACTCAAAATGTCCTCTACCTCCCAGTATTTGGACTCGTCCACACACTTGGCCTCAACTTCCTAGCCTCGATTTCTCTGGTAACTGCAATGAAGAACAGCTTGTACATGTGAATACAAAGAAACCGGCTGAGTCCCGTTATACTGGAAATGTTTCCATCGCTACACCCGACCCTGGTGCGCTGACATACACGAAATTAGCAACTTTCCAGCTATCTAAAAAATTAACATTGGAAATATCCTTTTTGAAATAAATCCAATAATCACATCATTAATCCCACAAAAATTATTACAAATTGACCCACACTCGATATCAAACCTTACATACACAAACAGATTCACTTAATTTCATATACTCTAATTATTACATAACCATTTAAATCAAACCTTAACACTTCTAGAAACATAACATACAGAAGATAGAAATAAAGAAAGTAGTGCAATGGTCAACCATAAGAGGGGGGGGATCAGAAAGAGAAAATATAACATAAACACAAATATATACATATAAGCAAATTAACGTAGAACAAATTTACATAAAGATATGCAGATTTTATAATTTACATACAAGAGGAAAACTGGCTGCATCATCTGCCGTCCCCTCCATGAAATTTGGTGTTTGAGAATTTTGTCCAAAAATGTCAGGTAATACAGCAGTGTTCAATTCTCGATAAACCAAATTTTCTTTGCAATATCTGTTACTTCAGCTTTTCTCTATTATCACTTAACACTAGTGTCCGAATAGTTCATATTTGGCTCTCTCCTGTGAAAATGTTAAATAAAGAATTACACTTTTTTTCACTAAAGTACAAATGTTAAAAATTTAAACAAGATTCTTTTTAATCGTTCTTGAGGAAATGTTTGTAGTATTGAATACGGTAACTTACCATTGTTTTTCAAATTTCCACACCCCGAACACACACAAAAAAAAGATCTCGTTGTCCCACTCTCTCTTTCGTTGCTCTTTTTGCAGACTTCACTTACACAAACACTTGGTTCTGCTTGGAATCCGTTTTATTCTCCTCCACATCTACCAGTAGAAAAGAATCACATGCCGTTCCCAGCTTAAGAGATTTAGTGGGTCGTCAGCAAACACACTGACACACATATTTACACAATGACAGTTAACTGCCTCGTGGGTCCGCCCTGAAATGGTATTTTACTCTAGGTAGAGACCTCCTGCTGTTTTCTGATAGCTTCCGATAACAATCTGTAAAGTCTTTATTTACCTTCGCAAAATCAGGTACTTCCGGGATAAGTTTTAACTGATCTACATTTGCTTTATAACTTTTATTGGCTTTTAAGATCTTTACCCAGAAATTGTTTTTATTTATCTGGGCTGTTATTACATAAGGCCCGTGATATCTATCCTCCAAGCCTGCTACCCGAGATTTTATTGCGCATGAGATCCTATGACTCATCAACAACACCTGGTCACCTACTATAAACCTGTGTTCACGACGATGTTTATCATATACTAATCTCTGTCTTTCTTTTGCCTTCGACGGAAAGCGTTTCGCGACCTCCACAGCTTTCCGAAACGCTTTTTCCATTTTCTCAACAAAGAGAGGATAATTAATTGAAGAACCACAAACACCTTTGAAGACTACAAACCAGACAAAACTAACAACACACCGAAACTGATAAATGAACCCAACAATCCCTACAAACTAACTGATATTTTTTCTCTCTCACTGAAGCATTACAACTCATCTTCGCAAAGGATGTAATTCCAACATGGCTCGAAACGTGCCCCTGGGCCCTTACGACCAATCCTATTTACCCTGATGGGTACAAACAAATCTTTCTCGTATTCTCGCCAAGGTCTGAACTTATCTGAACTTTTAAAAATCATCTTTCCTTCAATTCTGGCCTTCTCGTCATCAATTTGAAATTCACGAATTAAATTCTTCCCATCAATCTTCATCAGTCGGAGGTTAATAACATCTTCCTTAATATCTCTCTTGACTGCAAAAAATGTTCCCTGCTTGTATGGTCTATTTCTCATAATTCGCATCCTCTTATAACAATCGGCTTGCTCAAAAGCAACCTTCGCTTGCCGAAATGGTTCGCTAGAAGCTACTGGCTCTCCATTGTCCTCTTCATTAAGATTGACCCTATTCACTTTTCTTAAAATCCCTAAGTTTTCAATTTTGTCTTGAATACTAATTTCAGGCTTGCCAACTTCCTCAAACTCTCCCTTTCCTGGTATCTCCAATATAGTAATTTCTACCTTGCTGGACTCTGCAACATTACTTTCGGGAACCGATGCACTTTCTTCTTTCTCCATAACAGAAAGTTCGCTGACCAATTTATCTCGTTCTCTTTCCACAACTTTCATACGTTCAGCTAGCATTGCCACCTCTCTTTCCAATCGTTCTGAGTTACGAAGACTATTTATTTCTAACTTGGCAGCCATGTCTCTAGTTTCTCGTAATTAATTCACAATTACAGAATTGTCAATCACTGCCTGCTCGACTTCATTTTGCAGTCGTTTTGCTTCGGTTCGAAGGTTTTTAATCTTCTTCTCTCTCAAGACTTCCGAAATGCTCAGTGTCTTTTCACTCGGTGAGTTCCCAACAGAATCGTCCTTACTGACGCACTTACAGCTAGACACCGCTACCGGGTCTCGAACCTTGTTCTCTTCAAGCGCATCCGTACTCGTAGACTTCGCGACCATACGTGGTTTCACCACCTTGTTCTGTTCTTTGTCTTTACATCTACAGAACCTCTTTCCAGCGTACTTCCCTCTCGGGTCACGGAACTGCGTTCCACCTCTCCAATTACGATTTCTAGAAAAATACTCTCCCTGTTTCCGATATTCATTTCCACGAAGTTCCACCATCATACACACTTTCGGGTGCCGATCAGCTTCGTACCAAGTAAGTCCCTGGGAGTCTTCCAAACCATTCTTGAGTATACTTGCGAAAGACACTGACGAATTAGTGTTCGTTCCTCTTTCCTTTTCCAGCTTTACTGCTCGCCGGAGAACGTCATCCCAGAAACTCTTCATCTCACGAAGCTCTTCAGAGAGCTGGCTATTCTTCCTCTCCAGTTCTGACATCTTGCTTCCTGACAACTTTAACGATGCAACTTCTTCTTCTAAATTCTTTTTAGCAAGTGACAACTCCCTTACTTCTTGTCTCAGTTCCTCGATTTGCTTTACCAAACTTGAATTTTCAGAATATCTTTGATTTTGAAATTTACTTATTCGGGCGCCTTCATTTCCCTTTTTATTATATAATTCCTTTGCCTCCCTTTCCTGTTCACGAGATTCGTCATTCTTCTTACTAGAAACTTGATTCCGCCCTGCCCCTGGCGTTTATGCATCCCGTTACTCTCGTGAGCATGACCGATTGCATATCGTTCAGGTTGTTCTGAAGAAAACCTTCTTTTACCAACAGAACTTTTTCTTTCCTCATAAGTGCCGTTACTTGCTTCTGTTTGAAACTGATGTAAAGTTTTCGATGTATCGTATCCAAAAAACCAACCATTTTTAGCGAGACTTAAATTTATATCGGCATCAGCTATGTAATCGGATCCGAGGATTAATTCTCTTTCTAAATTCTCAATAACATAGACTCGTACATTAGTCCGATAACCTAGCAGTATATTCTCACATCCATTTCGCCAATTATACGTGCGCTTCCCGCCGCAGTGAGGATTGATTCAGTTACATTTCTAATTTTTACTCCCCGCTGTTCTAACAATTTAGCAAAGGATGGTGAGGCCATAGAAATATTACTACCCGAGTCCAGGGTCGCTACCTTCCTCAGTCCTCTTAACGAAACTTGGACAGAAGGACATTTTTGGCTAACGTAAATATATTTCTTTAATCTCTCAATCCTTTTTCCGAACACAGCAAATGCTTGACCTCGATCTCTTTTCGCTTTCTTAGGACAGTGACGTATGTGGTGAAAAATGCTTTTACAAAAATGGCATTGACTTCGACCCTGCTGAGAGATGTTCGGTCTCGGAGTTTCCTCCACCGGTGCTCCATTGTTCTCGGCTCGACGGTAGAAACCAGGGTCAATCGCCTTCATTGACAGCTGCGCTGGTGGGCAAGTCTTTGCAGATCCCGTTATTTCTAAAGGGTTACACGGTTTCTCTTCCCTAGAACTCTGCCGGGTATAAATCAAATCATGAAGCAACGTTTGTAGTATCCGTTGACTTTTTTGCTCGAGTTCTTTGTACGTTTTTACTTCAGCAAAGCATAAAAACTGCCGAAAATTAGGATGTGAGTGAGCCAAAACGTGGTCACACTGGGTCTTTTCTGAAGGTGCTTCTTTCATTCTTGAAAACATTTTGGCCATCCTTCTTGCAAATTGAGACAAAGATTCGTCCGGTTTTTGATAAGAATTTGCAATACGCTGACTCAATTCAAAAGAATAGTTGAATGAAAAATATTCTGCCAAGAAATCTGACTTAAAAGCCTCGAAATTTGAATAATATTTCGCATGATTGAACCAACGAAATGCTCCTTTCTTAAGAGATCTTGGTAATATATATTTTACAATGTTTTCCTCTTCAATTCCCTTTTCTTTACAAAAGAAAAGTAATTCGTCTAAATAATCGTATGGATCCTGTCTCACGTCTTCCCCGCTGAAAGTGGGTAGTTCAAGCTTAAAGCTTTCATCGGCAAGGATAGACATCTTGCATTGGTTATGAACTTTCTTCCCTGAAAGTTTGAACTTTTTCTCCTTGAATTTTTAGGAGCAGCATTGACCGCAAAAAATACATTAGACATATAGGGAGAAAGTGGTGTCATCTGTTGTTGGAGACTTGGCTTGACAATTACGTAATATTTTTTTTCTTTCTACTTCACAGCAAACATTTAGTACTTTCGCAAAAATATTAATTAGAATAAAGTAGCTGTTGCTTAAATTACTACATGATATACTCACCATAAGATGCCAGATGTTTAACTGCAAAAGTAGTCCATGCACCGTCTGCATCCAAGGCTTTGAGAATAGCCTTTTTCGTTTGGTCCACAC
>JAGDQP010012288.1:7974-50727 GCA_022664845.1 Lepisma saccharinum
TGACAAAAATCCTGTAAAACCCCCAAATTAGGATGGCCGGCCGCTTGGTTCGCTCGCAGAAACTTACGATTGCTAAGCCAATGTTCTACCAGCACCTTGATCTAAGAGACGGGTTTTAATGTAGTATGGCTACAAGCTTCTTGTACGGTATTTTTGTACTATATGCACCTGCTCTGTATGGTATGTAAGCGTCTAAACAAAAGCATATGAAGAGGAACTCACCTCAGAAATACCTTAATTTTACTTCCCTGCTTTCAATTGGCGATGCCATAATCTTTCCACATGGTATCTAAATACAAATCTGAAGTCGTTTCATTTTATCTTCTTTTGTTTAGGCGCTAGCGTGCCATATAGTTTGAATGCATGTAATGCAAAAAAAAAAAAAAAAAAAAAGACACGCTGAATATTTGTAATCTCACAAGATTGAAAGAGGCAAAGTCAATTAAGGTATCTAAACTCAAATCTGAAGTCAGTTTCTTTCAACCTGCTTTCGTTTAAGTGGTAGTGTGCGTTAGAGTCTGAGTGCATAAAGTGCCAAAATTCCAAAAGAGAAGATTGCATCATTACAAAATTAAAATTACCATATTAAATCAAGGTCTCTAAACCGAAATATGAATAACTTTCTTCGAACTCCGACCTCTTTTCCTGAAACAGGTAATGATTTTTAAGACATCCTGTATAATAAAGCGGGCTTAATATCATAGTGTCCTGTGAGTGAGTGATAACGTTCGCTCGCTGTCTTGTAATAAAGTGTTCCCGGGTTCGATTAAGAGCGGAAATACGAGTGGTTTGGAGCCCACGACAAACTGTAGGTCTGGTCAATCAGACATATTCATCCGATGGAAGGCAATGGAAAAACACCATCGGTACACCTTGCCGTGGGACCTTTGGGCAGAACACCTATCATCATATTGATATAATAAATGTTCATATCTTACGAACAAGAAGAACTCATCAAAACAAACAAAAGGTGATGAAGAAATACTTCGTCTGCGGACGACTTTGAAGAGTAAAAATAAAGATTTCGTGTTAAAACTCTAGCTAAGCTAGGCTTAAAATTTGAAGATAACTTATTTTATGTTTTTTGTATTGTCTGGCTTAATAATGTTGGAAAATTCATTTTATTTTCCGTAAAGATACCCAAAACTTCAACTTGAGAGTTTGCGATCTATTTAAAATATGTAGTTATCAGAACGTCTGTTTCTTTTAGCACGAGGCCTGAGCCAAAGCTGCCTAAAGGCATTGAAACTAAATTCAAATTCTAGCACGAATGTTAATTCAAAATTTTAGTTTTTAGTTTTGAGAATGCGGCTAATTTCTGGATATAAAAGAGATAGCCCAACTATGATGTTAGGAACAAGGCATTCATTCAGCTGATGTAACTGAGGAAAACGTTGATAATGAGCAGTGGCATAACTAACTGGTTTCTGTCCCCACCCCCACATTTTGATTTGGTGCGCCGTGATTATTCTTACTGAGTCATAGCTTCTGCATTCAATTCTGTTTTCACGAAGTAATTGACCGGTTTCGATCCAACATGCGTCTCGCGCTCGCAATTTTGAGAACTGAAAATGTAAAGATAAAAGATACATGACCGCACCTAACCTTACCAAATCTCCACGATCCCATGGTCACTAATTTAAGATAATCTATACGAAAAATGCAAGAAAGCAATTATTAATAATAAATATGAACCCACCGCGATTCGAGCCCGGTTTTTTAACTCAGCAAGCCAGCGCTTTAACCACTACACCACGATGTCCTCTTGCAAACGGTAATTTGGTCCTTGTTTTTAGAATGCGAACACGCGAAATTGGAACAAGATGACGTTAGAGCCGGTCAATTAGTTCGTAAAATAAATCTGCGTTCCTGCTTCCCTCCCACGCCGCGAGGATATTTCTTATGCCCCTGGTCATGAGTGGGGTTACATGACGCCTAGGCAGCCTTTCCAGTGCAGATTTTCTTCTACCGTAACGATTTTTCCCCAACGATATTCGATTTCCAACTATTCTACTAAATTTTGAGTTTAAATTTATTTATGGCCTTCAGGCATATCAGGCTCAGGACGGATTACGAGTTTGGAAACGGAAGTTAGTAGATAATTGGCTAGACCTAGTTTGTAGGTAACATCTCGGCATTTGCCTTGTGTGACTATGGCATTGCCCGGTGTAAGTGATTGAAAAAACCTCAGCTAGGATGGGCGGCCACTGGGGTCATTTCTAGGACCTTTGGATTGGTAGAACAATGCGCTACGAAATGAACTATGCTCGACCTGTAACTATCTTCAATATAAACATTTTCGATTCCCAACGATATTTCGATATGAACGATTTTCGATGTTCATTCTAAGTTCGATATCGAAATTCAGAAATTGAACAGCCCAAGTCTGGAAAAATCCTGGTAAACCTATCAGGATGCCTGATCGCTGGTTTCAACCCAGTACCTCCCGAATCCTAAGAAACTGACTCACAACTGCCTAGTGAATTTTTAGACATTTGGATTGACTTGGCTGTTTCTAAATTAAATATATTCAAAACAATGAATATCAGTACTGTACTACCGAGCGGCCGTGGATCACTGTTAGAGCGTTGGTTTAGCATTAGGGAGATTTTGGGATTGATCCCAGAACCGACGACCATCCTAACTGAGGTTTCTCTAGGGCATTTTTCAGACACACCAGATAAATGACGGGCGGGTACCTTCAACTTAGGCCTGGGCTAACCATTTCCCACATACTATCCTCTATCCTGTTACGATGTGAGCATTAGATACCTAAAGGACATAAATAAATTTTCAAAAAATTTCATGTAGCACCATGGAAATTACTAACCGGAAGTAGCTAACAGAAAATGGCCAACATTGGTTTCAATCGATTTATTTTGTCCAATTGTGGAAATGCATATCGTTCTTGACACGGCAATATGTCGTAAATAACTGCATTTTAAATAAACTTCATTTTTTTTCACCTTAAACTGCTATACTGGCAGTGTAAACAAGTTAACACACGGTCTTCATAAGGGAACAAGGATTTTTTTTAAAAGAATCAAATTGATTTATGGGCAAAAGGCATTATTTTATATATTGGCCTACTTTCACTTAATCTTTCAATTTAAGTCTCATTAATTTACTTCTTGCGTGGTTTATATATGAGTCTCTTTGATCAAAAATGCATTTGTGAAATACAATATTTCATGATTCCTGAACACATTGCTAAAATAAAATGACTCGTGATGAGAGTTACGACATATTGCGGTGTCATGAATTGTTCCAAATTGTCGCCATTTTGATTTGTATGAAAACAACTTTATCACACGCACTAGATCACACGATATTCTCATATAAAATTATTACACTAGGTTTATAAAATATTAATTAAAATAAGGTTATATAGAAAGTTAGTTTCCACGTACCTTATTTACTGCGACACAGCACAGGAACCTGAAGAACAAACTGTTATTGTTTCCCCTTCTTTCTTGAAATCTAAAAAACTTCAAACCGTTATTAGACGTCGATGCGTATACTGTAGGTGGCGTGTTATGCCTAGCAGTTTCACGTCAGATATAAGTAAAGCAACCATTGGAGCGTGAAAGTTGCTAGGATAAAATTATAGAAAACCAGCAGAAATTAAATTGTAAATTAAAGTAAACTAGTAGACAGTACAGAAAAGGGTTCTACTACTAAAACAGTAGACCTGGCAACATTTAGACGACAGACATCTGTGCAAAAGATAATGTGTTGCTTTTAAGAACTTCAGATAAACAAAAACAATCCGTTGATAAAGAAATGTATGTTTTTCTTCTTCTTTAATCGTCACAAAGTATTTGAGTATTTCCCCAATTTTGTATTGAAAGGAACGTAATTTTGTATCGAAACGAACGAAAGGACTTTCTTAACTTTAATTTGAGCAGACATAATAAAAAGGAAAATATTTAACAATGACAATACAACAGAGATTACGCAAGGATTTTCAGTTTGGGGGGGTATAGACAAAATTGGGAGGGTGTAATAGTTTTGCACATTTTCTATCGATTTTTGACTGAAAAATGTTAACGTTTGGGGGGGGGGGTTCTCGAGCATTTCGGGAGTGATACCACCACAGGGTCTGTCTGGCGGAATTACTGCAATAAGCCTCAAATTGGAATTTTTAAGCTCGGTTTGTCATGGTGCCGGCAATTTTGATTGTTTTTATAAAGGCTTTTTTACAGTCTCAGAAGGTAAATATCAGGTGGTACGCGTACTTTAACAGGCGACTTGTGCGCTTTATTCGTAGTCAATCTTATCTTAAAAGTGATGCAGTGACGTACGGAGCCGCCGTAGCTCAGGGGTAGAGCGTTGGCGTAGCATTCGGGAGGTCAGAGTGGGTTCGATCCCAGTGGTCGACCATCCTGACAGTCTTTCCTGTCACAACAGGCAAATGCCGGGATGGCATCTTCAACATAGGCTCTGGCCGACACCTTCACCAATACTTTTCCCTCCCCTATCCTGACCTGAGCCTTAGATGCCTAGAGGCCATACAATTCAATTTATGTAGTGACGTCATTCCCCAGACACGACAAGCTTAGGATGCAACTTAGGATGCAGGTTAAAAAACTGGAAGGATGTATAGTTTAATTTGTTTACCTATGCATATTTGTACAGAGTTAAATTATTAAACTGGAAAATAGGTTCTAACGTTAAAGTAGAATTTTGATTAAGCACCTTAGCAAACTTGAGACTTTCTAAGAATGGAACCTACAGTTTATGTTAAATTGGCATCTCAACACTATACCTTCAACCTACCCGATAAAGAGATAAATAATGTATATTAAACTCTTCTTAAAGACTGTGCATTTAGAAAAACGCTTCATAAACATAAAAATCACACTACTACTATATAAATTACCTGAGCCCCTTAATTTTGTTTAAAAAATAATGAGGAGGCACAAATAAAAATGACAAAGAATTTAATGTGAGCTATTCTTGGGGTGTAATAAGCTTGGAAAAAGTGTAAAAAAATGTACAGAATGTGAGATAAATGTGCTCCCTTAATAGTGCTGAAAAAGTGCTCGAAAACGCTAAAAAAATGTTCTTAGGATTATAGTGCTTTTATTATGTTCAATAATGCGCTCCGATTTATGTAGTACTTATAATGGAACACATTCGAACACTTCACAGCACTTTCTTACACAATTGGTATACTTTTAAAACACATTCCTGCTTTTGAAAGTGCCCTAAAAGTGTAAAAAAGTGTTGTTTTTTACAGTGTTGTTTCATGTGCATTGTAGATCTGACAGCTATCACAGCTAACAGGAATGGGTGCGGTAGTACGTGAAAGCTCTAATCTGTAGCGTTTCTTACAGATGTAGAAGTAAGTATGAATGGTAGGCTGATGAGGTGTTGAGACGGATCATGTAGCTGACATTTCCTTCTTTGGATTTTATTCTCAGACATGATGGCGTATCCCTCAGATTTGAGTTCTGTCTCTGCTTCAGAATCTGTTATGTGTGGATCAGCTCCTCGAATTACAATAGATAGCCTGACTTTACTGTTTGGAGGTGGTAGTATGTTTGTGGTCCTGGTGCCATAGAAATGAGATTGGCTTGACTGTTGAAAATTTTGTAACTATGCTTCATTCTAATAGTTTTTCATCAGATGTTCATCAGGAGGTTTAATCATAATGCCATTCCTGGTGGTACGGTTTGGGATGTTTTTCTCTAAGGACATTTCCCAAGAGATGTTTCAGAAGTAGTTTAGGTGTCTGTAATTAATTTTGATAATGAGTTAGAAGAAATGAATGAATCAGACTTGTTCGATGTTTAATTTCTTGTAGATTAGGATACTTTAAATCGGACATGTTCACTGAATGATCTGAGTCGTAGTATAAGTGACGCCTACGTCTAGCATATCATTACAAATAGTGATTCAATATCAGTACCAGCTTAAGAACTAATCATAAGAACAACGTAAGAAGAAAATTCGACATTAAGATATTATTTTCTTAATCGAATAATATAAAATTAACATTAATTAAAATGGGAAGAAAACAAATTTTAAATATGTGCCGGTGTCTAAATACAGTGTTTCCCTGAAATAAATGGAGAAACTTTGGAAGGTGATTCACGTCAAAGTAAGACAACGTTCATTTGGATAAATTTCTAAACATGTGTACTTTCGGAACTACCGGTGTTCGAATTTAGGAAAACATAATCACAAATGATGTCATATATCAATAAGCAATGACGTAAGCGGTGTCGGCTTAGCAAATGACAATTAAAATAGAAACCGAGACATCCATTTGAGGGATGTTTAAGATTCATGAATGCAGCTTACATGGGATTTCTATGCTTGCCCTATTAAACTATATTTATTCATTGACATTAAAACTCTCTCACGTTGCGAAACTTGCCTATGTGGTACCATTTTAATTGTAAACATTCCTCAAATCCATACATTGGGTTACTACTTTGATTGTGATTTGCGAAGCCGACACCGCTTACGTCATTATTTGAGAAGATATGACCTAATTTGTGACGATGCCGTGATAACTTTGAGCGCCTGTAGCTGAAAAACTACGTATGTTTCGAAATTTCTTTCTTTTTTTTTTCTTGTTTTGATATGAAAAATTACCTCTCGAAGTTTGTTCCATTATTTCAGAGAGAACTGTATATCAGGTAACTAGTGCTGCTATCTAGGGAATCTATCTAGGGAATCAGAACTTGTCAATTCTTGCCAATGTTAATTATACATGGTTGTTGGATTTATTTAAATATCATAAATAAAATTTCAGGAATAAAATACGAATGAATACTACCTCAGCGACCTGTCCCAGTATCTAATGCACATGTATGCAAAATTGTTGGCAACTGACCAACTGCACCATTCAAGATAGTTTCAAAAGCTGTGAAATCATTTAGCCAAGACCTTCCCGACGAAACCTCAACCACCACCACCCCTTAAGGTTCATCAGATATACTCTTTACTACCGCGGACGGACGAATAAAGCAAGAATATTATTAGCTATGCTTTCAAGGGGACTAAAAAAACTAAGTTTAAAACAAAAGCATAAATAATATAAAACCGCATATTTAAATATCACTGAATGACAACAGAATTTCGAAGTAATTCTTACCCTATGCACACTAGCAGGGTTGGAATGCTTAAAACAAAAGGTTTTAAACAGATGTTTTAAACGTGTTGTAAACAGAGGTGATTGTTTTAAACATTTTGTTTAAAACATTTGTTTTAAACGATGTTTTTTTTAAAACCGTGTTTAAAACATTTTATTTTTTATTTTTCTTCTTTGAAAGTATCATATTATATTTAAGAGTACGAAAGGGCGTGTTTATACCAGTTAAACGCATGCAATTTGTCCCGAGTGAAAGCCAGTTTCCAAAATAATAAGTATTATGACGCCGCAAGCCTACAGATGGAGACATAAAATGCATTGTTTCGATTTATTCTTTATCAGTTGGCTGCTAGAAGCGGAAAATATTAATTTGCTATCAATAACATGAAACAAGATGTTCATATTTCATTTCTTCCTTTTTTAGTTAGTGTGAGAAACTGCCAGGAAAAGAAAAACTTCATGGGCAGAGGCGGCGTTTGGGGGTGGTAACTGGGGCAACCGCCCCAGGCCCCGCGTTCCGAGTTGATATTTTTCTCACTCAATGATATAAAAGTTGATTTGTAAAAAAAAGTTTACAAAGTTTACAAGTTTACAAGTTTAGTTTGTATAGTTTCCATGGGAAATGTAATGTGAAATGGAAATGAATAAAGAAGCACTTGTAATTAGCAATGCAGTTTTTAAAATATATTATACTTTCTTTAAATAAATTATGTCGGATTTTTTGTTTTCATAAGAAACCGTTGTTCATTAAAAAAGAGAATATTTAGTAATACATTTAGGGTTAGGAATGAAAGGAAGAAGTGAGAGGAAGCATTTAGGGGGAAGTTGCTTACTGTTTTATCGGCTTTAGATGTAACATTTCGGCGCTCAGCGATTTTTACTTGTACTTTGGCCCCGCGGGGTCATTATTGCCCTAGGCCCCGCGCTCCCCTAATGCTGCCTCTGTTCATGGGCATGTATTTGCTTCTATAAATACATTGCTCCATACATTTTCTTATATTTATGATGCTGTAGTGAGTAACAGTGTAGAATTTATAGTCATTTCTTTCTTATTCGGTGCTTGGGGCTTATGCCGGGTGGTAGAACTTATTATTTACTATTAGTGTTGTAAGTAGAAGAAAAAAACGTTCGTTTTTTCTAACACTTTCGTTTTTTTAAAAAAACATGAGCCTTCGTTTTTTTCTTCGAGGCATTAATTTCTAGTACTGCTAACGTCTCTTCAAGCAAAAATTACTTTCACATAGATAATTAGGTTGTAATATAACATAATAAACCCTAGATTATAAATATTTTTTGTTTTTGTTTGATATTCCGGTTTGCTCAGTTCTCAGTGTTGCCAAATTAAAAAAAACTTTCATATCGAATCTGCCCCAAACTTAGCTTAAACATCAATCAACACAATAGAAGAAAGTTTTTGGTGTCCAAGATATCAAACATCCGAGTCGTCAGTGTTTCCAACCTATTTTAATATTCAACTTAATGCCTTTATTAATACATATCTACATGTGCATTGATTTACACTATATTTGACATACTGTACATATTCATTAGGTACTGGGACAGGTCATACAGGCACTCCAGGCACAGTAATTTGTCAGTGTTACCAAACAATTAAAAAAAATCTAGATTTCATATTTGTTAGCGTTGGACGTATCCGCATTGATTTACACAAAATTTGACATGTGCATTAGGTACTGGGAGAGTTCATGTGGGTGCTTCCGGCGCCGCAACTGTCAGTGTGGCCAACTAATTTCAGAAAATAAAATGTTTTAATTACTTCCATATCGTTGAACGTATTTAGGACCAGACTTTGTATTTACGTACTGGGACGTGTCATAGAGGCACTTCTGGCCCCACAGTAAACAGTGTTGCCAATCAATTTTAAAAATTAAATATTTACTACTTCCATTCAGTTCGACGTATCTGCACCAAGCTTTGAGTATACATATTCGACACAATCGGAATATACTGTGGTTGTTCCCTATACACAAGTACCCTATTTTAGGGTTCAGTTTCTCTACAGTGTTAAAGATTTTCGGAAACATTCCTGAGAGGCTAGGCAACCATAGCCGCCTGGTCAATTTTCAGTAATTTAGCTAACAAAAGACATCCATCATACAGTTCTCAGGAATGTTGGGAGCAAAATTAAAAAAAAAATCTAGAGGAGATTTGAATACGGATTTTTACTGACTGCTAAATTTCTACTTAAAAGAAAGCAGTAAGAGTGTTACAATTATGTTGGCTGAAACTAAGTTTATCCCATGACTTACGACATATTTTAATCATTTATGTAATATAGTCAATTAGGGTTCGGAATTCCCATTCACTCGAAATATTTCCCATTTCTACCAAAATAAGAACTGACAAAATGGCGGCAGCAAACTCTTGATCAACATTGCATGCACAAATACGATAAGAAAACAACAGTTTTTTTTTCATTCTGCACATGCGCAGAACTGAAAACGAAAAATATCCAGATAATCATACGAAAAGTCTCTGAGTTTTCCCATATTGCAATGGACAACATGAAATATTTAAAATTGTGCGAAACTTCCCTGAGAATTCCTAGCAACGTTAACAAAAATTTTAACAGTGTATACATTACGTGACAAAAATTTTACTTTCTGTGAAATTTTTGTACAAGGAAATAATCAAATACAAAGAAATTGAAAATAGCATTTACCGAACTCCACAGCCATACAAATCTATTAGTTTACAATACTGCTCTTGACTGATTAAAAGTACCAATTCATAGGTATGGATTACAGTTTCACGTCCATACACGAAAGCAAACAGAAAAGAGTGAAGTGTGTTCTCGGGAGGCGCTACTTTCAAATAGCGTATTGCGAATCTTATAAACTGAAATAAGCACATTGCTATTTCAAATAAGTCGTGTTATCAGATTAAAATGTCATTCCCACAATCCTATCAAAGCATAGCTTAATAGCTAAAAAAAATAAGTTTACTGTGTCTAAGGCATACTACGCGTATGTACAGTTATTATCACTTCTATGTCCATCTCTAGACAACTTTCGACTTAAGAACTACTAGGGTTACGAAGGTGGTTGAGTTGTCGTTCGAGAGGTCTCGGCGAAACTTCACCAACGACATACAGCTAATCCAAAATTTGAAGCTCGTTCCGCCTCACTTGATTTTTATAAAAAACAGTACTGTCTTTATCGAATTTACGTGATAGGTTGTGCAGAATTTCCTCTGCATAAACTAAGGAGTTCCTTTTAGTAAACTTTATTTTATATGAGTCACTCTAGTAACTGTTGACTTCGGCCCGTCACGATTATCCGTCACGTTTGAGTTAAAAGACACCTATGCCATTGTCGGGACTCGAACCCGAGATCTATGAGTCGTGGGGCTAACGCCTTAGATCGCAAGGCTACACGGTCGGCCTAAGAAGTTCCTACAGGGAAACTTTATACAACATTTAGGTTTCAGCAACAAGTGCTGGAAAACCTTATACAATCGCCTTATGTCTGTCTGTTAACAACTTGCAAATCAGAAACTACCAGGGCTACGAAGATGGCTGAGGTGTCCTGCGCGTCAGCCACAGCTTACTTGTTTCCATTTAAATGTGTATATATAAAGAACATTAGATTGTCTCTATCTTTTCTAAGGTACCTGTTAGTATTGCAAACAACTTTCCATTTTTTTTAAAAAATACAATAAGTAAATGGTATTAGAAAAGATCTCTATTAAAATTTAGACAGTTTGACTTCTTGATGTATGCTTAACAGTCTTTATGGGTTCAGTCTAGCAGAGGCTGATATAGATGGGAGAGTGTCAAAAGACTATCAGCAGGGAGAAAGCATGGGATGAAAATTCGCAGAAGAAAATAAATATATATCCGTCCTCGAATCAAACTCCAACACTTTTATATTAGTATTGAAAGACAATAGAAAATAGTTTGGCATTGATAACTTGACTACTTATATGACTTATAATAATATATTCAAACTACAATATAACATGTTAAATAAAATTTATCAGAATGAAACTAATTGTCACAAGACTTCTTCTAGTATGAAACAACATCAATAAAAGCATTAAATTAATATTATCAACATTGATGAAAATAAAGCTTATATAGTCTCGATCGAGACGAGAGTCTCGGGAGGCAGGTCTCGGTGTCGTCTCGAGGGATAAGTCTCGGTCTTGGTCTCGTCTTGAGTAAGTCTCTATGCATAGTGTCTCGGTCTCGTCTCGATTCCTGGACCTTAGTCTCGGTCTCAAATTGAGACGAGACCGAGACGAAACCAAGACCAGTCGCGGTCTCGGTACCATGCCTAGTGTCCAGGGACAATCGTAAAGAATATTGCTAGAGTTTGTTGTCTCAGGAAGAAGTATGTAGTGTTGCGAAGCTATAATCACTTGTTTCGTTATCTAACGTATGCCGCCTACTCATTCGAAATATCTTTTTCTGCAAGGATTACTTCCGGCTGAAAACAAGGCTTTCTTAGTTCGTATACTAATTTTGTTTCTAAGTTATTTGCAGTGTTTGTTGTAGTACTTTGTTAAATAAAAGGACACGGAATTTTACACATGTTCGTTGGCTTCGGGTAAGTAAAATTCATTTTAATACGTATAGTGACAAAGTTAGTTACCGGTACTCAAAGATGTGCGATCGTCAGAGGTAGAAATTTAGAACCTGCTCTCCATCAACTTATTAGGCCGATCAGTTAAAAGAAATTCTGAAGTTGGTCAAAATCTCAATTCTTGCTCAAACATTTCGAATTCCATCTATCTTGTGCTTATATCCAATGGATGCTGTTGCACAGTAAACTCTAAAAAATCTTTCCAAAATGTCGAATTTCCACGAGGAACACATGGCTTTAGGCAGTTATGTATCACTTATATGTACGAGGTAATAGAAAATAACAAAAGCCATTGCAAACAAGTCCTTTTAAGCTTCAGCAGCAACTGTCGTGAAGCCCTATACGACCGCCTTATCCGTATGTCGACAACTTTCCAACCAGTGGCGAATCCAGAGAAGGAGATATACTTTATGTTGAAGCATTATTTTAACAATTTATCTGAGAGGAAGCTTTGATTTTGTTTCCAGACAAATCTAAGTTAATCCATAGAAATCCATTTTGGGAGATACGGTATTATATATCATGATAAAACTTGACAACATGAAGGAAAATATGATAAATTTATACTGTAATAAATAACTTAGCGGAAAAATATAGAAAATATCACCTGTTCCCTCCTTCCCCGCTCACATAAATCCTGGATCACTACTGGTTTAAACTCAAGAGCTATTGGGACCAGGAAGGCAATTGAAGTGTCGCTGGAAATGACTCGCTGCAATTTTTCCATCGGAACATTGACCATCCAAATAGGAAGCTCGCTGTTGAAGTTTATAGTAGCACATGTGCACAATCTCCTGACTGGACTCCGACTCACGTGTATTTACATGTTAATGCGTCTTAGATTTCAGCATTGTTTCACTTCGAGCTATACTTAAATTGCATTTTTTTTTTCAAACTTATTTTGAAATATTCCGTTAACAAGAACTAATTAGATGATTTGTTGAATATTGTTTTATGCAAGTACTTTCTCAGAATATAGGTGCTGTGTGTGAGGCATTTGTTCTAAAAGTAAGCTATTTATCCTACTACTAGTAAAAATTCAAGCATCAAATTCAATTAAGAAGTTTTCCTAGAGTTGAAATGGTAAAGAGATGTAGAAATAGAAAAATCCACCTGCCAAACTTGTAGTTAAGACTGTGAAAACTGTATTTATGAATAATATTAGATCGAAAATGTATAGTGACTACTGTGTATAGTTTACTGGTATTTGCAAAATTCCGTGTTACGAACGAAAGTACATTCACTCATAAGACATGGAGGATGTGTTCTTGTAGGCTTTTGTTTACGTGAAATCAACTCGGGATCTAAATGCTAGAAAACATTGTATTGATGAACTGAATTTTGTTTACTGACTTTTAGGCATCTAAGACTTACGCAGGGATAGGAGAGGGAAAAGGATCGGCCAGGGCCCAAGTTAAAGGTACCATCCCGCATTTTCCTCGTGTGACTTGGGGAAGAGACTGGAAAAAACTCAGCCCGGATGGTCAGCTACTGGGATTGAAACCACGACTTCCTGTATGCTAAACCAACGCTTTACTACTGACCCACGGCCGCTCAATACGTGTTGTTGAAACTGTATTGGATCACATAATACGATAATGTAAATATGATGGGTGCAAATAGAGGAAATTGAAGAAAAAAATGAGATTTTTTTTTTTCTTGAAGTAAATCTCTTCTCTGAAAAATTCTAACGTTGCATGTGTACGTCCCACAGACCGGATAATTTTCTGCTGAAAAACTACTAGAATCCTCTACAACATTTTCTAAGCTATCTCTCATATAATCGACGTAACCCATAAAAAGAGCAAAGCATTACAATGTTATTTCTTAAAAGCAGGATTAGAAAATATCCTGTACCCTTTGGGACAGAAATTTCTCTCCTAATTCTCCTATTCTGCTAGAAGTGGCTCATCAAGCCAAGTCAAATTCGACTAAAGAGTCTCTTTATTATGTTTAAAATGGGATATACAGTTCCTAGGGCACTCAGAAATAATAATACGGGATTTGGTTAGGGAACCATTTCTCGTTAGCATAGAAAAGTGCGTTGAGATGATTCCGATATGCAAAAATAGCTATGTCACCCTGAATTATTTATATTCTAATGATTTGAAAGACATAATTGAATTGCATCTGTCCTAAAGGGTAAAGGTCACCAAGCAGAAAATGAATCTCTACTACCTAACAGAATTACAACAAGTGGATAAGTTAGAAATGGTGAATAACTGAATGAGAATTGCTGCATGTGTAAATCGAGGAACACATGAAACATTGCATGAATGTGTTGCTCTCTTTTCTCCATCGTATGGACAAACAAGAGTTACTTTTACAGAGCACTCTGACTGAACATGAAATCAAATACGATAATTACGATAAATTTTTGGAAGCTTTCTTAATGAGCACAAGAAGGAGAATAAAGCATGTGAGCTGGACAAGAAGTATACTCACTGTAATAGCAAGGTGGTAAGGAAAGTACGGGAACCCGGGGCAGAATGGGGTACTTAATTTAAAACATTAATGTAAATTACAATATTAAAGTTCAAACTGAAGAAAAAAGTAAAATTTGTTTTTCAAAGCTTATCAACTACTAACACTGAAAAACTCCCCCCGATATGAATGAATGGACGTTCTTTTATATAAAAAAAATAAATAAGAAAGAGTGCAACATGTCTTATTCTGGTGTGGGAAGAATAGAATGGGTACCTTGAAAAAAGGAATCTTTTTGTGGTGTACATAATTCACACATAAGTACTGCTTCATCATTGTCATTATCTATGCTAGCACACAAATTGTGTGACCACTTTTTACACAAAACACACGGTATCCAGTCTTCCGTTGAACGAGAATAGAAATCTCCACAGTAGAGACAAGCAGTACCTTCTTGACCATCTTCACTTGCCTTGGACTCTCCAAAGATAGCTTTCGTTTCTTTCGATTTGCTTCTTGGTTCTTGGAGTAGGCCTAATTGTTTTTGTTTTTTTTTCGTTCCTTGGCATTCTTCCTGTCCTTGGTTCTTCTAACACTGATTTGAAGTTCATTTTTGTAAGGCGAATTTGTTAGAATCGTTGTCTTCCCCCTTTTAGGAGTAAGTCTTCGACCCCCTCGCTGCACTTTGGATATGGGTAAAATTGCTTCAGAGGAGGAAGTACGAAAGTTGGAACCTTACTGGGTAGGGCTGACGTTTCGGGGTAAATCATCTTGCATCCATGAACATTGTGGCCTTGGAGAACCTCCTTCATGTGGAATTTTTTCAACACTTTGGGATGTTTCCGGTCTTGCTGAAGGTAATGGTTGTTGGGAGATGTTATAGAGGTTTTATCAGTCACTACTGATAGCAAGAAGTCCTTGTATAACTAAAAACATCGACGAGTTGGAGGCCAGGTGTCAGTTCTTCAAAGGCATAGAAAATGGGTGCAGTACCCCATTCCGCACTCCTCCCCCCCCCATTCTGCTACAAGGGTTCTGAATTTATTATGGCAAATAGAACGCAGTGAACGTTTATATATCATACTAATATCTTATCTTTGATAGTCTAATATACAGCTAAAACTACTGTTATTTACCCCAACTACTTGTCAAACGAATAGCGTTAATACAGTTTAACTTGCCTCCAAGCAGATTTTCTTCGAAACTACAATAATCACACAAAAGGGAGCCTCATGTGGGAACCTATTTAACTAAATGACTCAACACTTTGAGGTTATTTAACTAATAACGTCCCCCGATGCAACAGGTGTCAAGAGGCTATTTCTCGCAATTACCACACAGTGCAGCACCTACAAGCATTTTTAGGAGAGGTTCCCCGTTCCAACCCACTACCCTGTCCCGCCCCTCGTACCCCTACATGGAAACAATCCTTTAAAGGTTTGGTCAGATTCCTTCCAGACTACGTACCTACAAGGTAAGTATGAGAGTTCCTGCCGTTTTTGAAACAAACAGAAAGGTATACAGAAAATGCCACAGTTAGTTTTCAAAGTAATCCCCATCGGAATCCAGCACGTTTCGCCAACCTTTCTTTAGCCTGGCGGTAAAACTGAGGGATCTTGGACGGAAAGAAGACCGTGAGTGCTTCCAGCAAGTCTGCATCATAAGTGAAGGATTAACCATAAAGGTGGTTATGCAGGGAATGGAAGTAGTGATAATAATCTGTTGACGCAAGGACTCGGGGAAACAATGGATGGGTAGTGTCTACCTGGTTTCTACCAGTCAAGTCTCTTTATGATATCTCTGGCCACCCGCACCTAATGCTGCTAGAATTGTTGTCAAGCAAAAAGGAACCTTTGCGATTCCAGTGCTGATTGCTTGTGCTGCAGTGCTTGTTGCACACATTCCAACTGCTGCGAGTACAGGTCCGCAGTGATGGTTTGACCCGATGGTAGAAGCTCGTAGTGTGCAGCTTGGCGACTAGTCTACCAGATACAGAGCATTATTTTGTGTGAGTGTAGAAGTGGTCTTGTGGTGTGAACCACAGGATCCCACGGGGACAAACAATGTTTGGCATACTTGGGAATCTTAGACAGGACCCACACTGTTGTCACTGGTGAGTACTCGCACTATGTTGCCGTGGAAAGAAAGCAACCACAAACAGGCTGTCACTCGTTGGTTCTTGTTCGCATCTGACAGTATGTGTATGAGGTATCTCCCTTTGTACGTCTTCCCTATATGGTGCTGGTGAAGTCGTGACTCTTTCATCAGAAACCTGGAAATGTTCGCCAATTTCGCTACATGACTGACAGCCGTCCTGCTCTATGGCTGTATTCAGAGCCTCGTCTTCCATGGCCTGTGGGTGCCTATAGCGGAGTTCATCACACAAGGACAAACTCCCGACCTGAATTTCTGGAACAAATGACTAACTGTTTATCTACTCACAACATTATTCCCAAAGGCTTGGTATTCGGAGACTTGATTGGGCTGCGAACTAGCTCACCTAAAAGTAATAAAGTAAACAACATGGAACAAGCTTCTTCGACACCTTCGTTTATCGTTACCTTACAGGTGTTTTAGATCAGATCAACACTTTTTTACAAATTGCCTATCGTTGGACAAATCATGAAGGAACTTAGGTTTAGTATGTTTCTAGAAAGTGTTGTATTATTTATCTTAATTGGTACGAAATTATTGTGTGCGGACAATACATTACTTCATCTGAACAGCAGCAGAACAAAACCTTAAATGAATTTCTGTTCAAAGTTGTGTGTTCAAAATTTACGAGTTCAGTTGATTGAAGGTTACCAGCTCTGTTGTATTTTTTTACATGGTCTTGGAAAATAACACCGGCAAAACCACTTCACGAGATTCCTGACATAAAAATAAGAACAAAGAATATATTATCGATCGTGCACAAATGCTTCGTTTCGGCGGTATAGGCTGCCGAAAATGTGGGGAAATAAAAATTAGAGCTTGATGTTTCTAATAATATTAACAGTAGAACTGAGGAGCCACGCTATCCTTAAAGACTTAAAGCCTGCTCTGTCCAGATGCGTATGTATATTCCAAAACAGTGGAATAAGTGCGCAAGCGATTCCCCAAAAGAAGTTGGAGATTGTCAGAAATCATCTGAAATAAAGTTAAGGCGAAATAAACATGAATTGGGATTACCTTCCGGCAACTAACAATAATTCTTTTGCGGTAAGTCGATATCTCAGCCAGATTTCATTTGCGGGATGATTTTTTTTGTAGAAGATGCATGCTTGCATAACAAACACTCAGAGAGAAATCCTTGTTTGTGGTTAACAAACAAATGTTCAAATAAGACCCAAACGAATTTTTATTTGTTTTAAACAAAAGTTCGTTCAAACGAATTTGTTTGGCACCGGCGAAGAAAAAAATACGAAACTACAGAGGAGATTTGAACACGGGCCGGGCAAAACCAGAATTTTACAAACCACACACCGTATATTTAAGAAAACGAGACTTTAAAGATCAAAAATTCAGGTCTTCTTTCAAAACCCGGTTTTCGTTTTCTCCAACACAAGGCTTTTGGTGTTTTCGTTTTCCTCTCGGCCGTCTTGACTCTTGCTTTACCGAAGGTCCCAGTGGTTACTGTTGGTTACCGTCGTGGACTTGGGTTCGGCGCTAGGGAATAGGGATGTACTCTGATTCTATTGATTGAATTGTAATTAAGGTCCTAAATGAACTGGTAAGCTTCAAAGGACGGTATCTACAGTTTTTGGTAAAGTGGGCTCCGAACCAGTCCGTTCAATATACAACGGCGGGAGTTGAACCCGTGACCATGCGAACAGAAAGCGAGCGCACTAACCTCTCGGTCAGTCCGAGGTCTAATCTGATTAGAGTCCTGATGTCAGCTATACTAAATGAGATATTCAAAGGCACTCGTAAGATGGTTCGGATGCCGTATTGTAAGTAAATGTCTTTATTGATTTACTATGTTACCTGTTGAAGTTGCTGTCCACAAATTGTCACTTCTGTAGAACTCTTGCGCCATTGGCTAGTGGAGATTGGGCGAGAGATTAATCGTGGAGATTACACAGTCGCTAGAATGATCTTTTACGGTGTTCATGAAAATTCTAGATCACCCGTTTAATTGCTGAATTGGAATTAACTAGAAACTTCTACTGCACAAATTGTTGGTTTTCTGGTTCCAGTAAAACCGCTTACAGGTGATGATTCCGATCCATGGGAAACTTCTCAGAGTAAAACAAGAAGGAAGTTCCTTTTTACGTATGGCAAAAATGCATAGTTTCGTATTCAAACTTGGTAAACTTGATTTTATATATGTGCCAGTCTAGTAACTGTGGACTTCGGCCCGTCACGATTCGTCTTTAGCTGTTAAAATCCACACCCATGCCCTGCTGGGACTCGAGCTCGGGACATTCGAGCCAATGGTTTACCGCCGCAGACCACTCGGCTACCCGGACGGCAGATTCGGATTCAAGAACAACCAAATGCAGGGCGGCGGCGTAACAAATTACGTAAAGTCTTTTGGTTTACCAAATCAGAACCAAAGTTTTATCCAATGATTGCATATAAAGAAAGGAACTCATTCAAGAATGAAGCTATAGGGCATCGTACAGAGCTGAAATGGGTCAATCAGATCATTCAGGTCAATTTTTGGACTAAGTTTATGCTTGGAGCCTGGCCTGGCCTGGGCTGGTCTGGTTGGCCTGACCGGAGACGGGGATGTTGTCCCCTTCGAACACGAAAACTACGACGCCGAAAAGTTCCTAACAATAGTGATAATATATGGAAATAGTCTCGTATCCCCAGAAAGAACAAGAGTACTCCTGGCGGTGTCCCCTCCTCTTGGAAAGGCTAATCAGAAATAATTTCTGAATTTCACAAATAAAAATATTGATTTATTCAACATACAAGAAGAAAAGTGAGGGTAGTAGTTTACCCTTCATGTATTAGTTTACGAAAATACTCGGGCACACTATTGGATCAGTTGCGACATAAGATGGGTCAAAATTTACGTATCACCTTAGAATGGCCTTCGTTACACTTTTATCGTAACTTTGACGTCATTTCACTCCATGCCTATTTAAGTTCCGCAGATAAAAATATCTGCTTTCGCGGTTTCTTTGGATGACCTATCAAATAATGCTAAGCATTTTCAGAAATCAAATTCACAAAATCGTAATAGTCTCTTGTAAGATCCAAGAGTAAACTTTAATAAGGATCTTTTAATAACTCTTCTAACATTCAAGAATCATGATTTTGCACATCTGGCATCTAGTTATACGATGAAGCCAAATATTGTCAAAAAATCTAGACCTGCAGTTGTGAAACAAATTCTTTATTATTGTGCTCAGGGTAGCAGACTGTATTGAAATTAGTAAATTTATTTAGATGAAAACCATTCTCTTTCTTACAGAAGTTACGCACTTACTTCGTACTGGGTTTCGTATTCCCAGAAATTTAATATGCTATGTATTCAAATATATTTATTTATTTTGTAATTTAAAATTCTTATTTCAGGTCAATGCTTCATTATGGCTCATGTGTTTGCATTCGCAATTATCGTAATATTTTCTGTAAATATTTGCAAACGTGCTGTTGGATCGGCTGATGTTAATAAACATGAGGACGAATTCTTGAGTCTATCGGAATCTGGCGGACGAAAACTACGACAAGCATCGAATGATACAATACAAGAAAATTGGACACCTTCAAGTAAAGCTTCTTTCTATCTAGACACATACAATGAGGAAAATGGTGAGAATATTTGTAATAGAACTAGAAGTATATTATTTTCCGAATATAGGATGTCCGAAAATTGTAGTGCACTGAGATAATATGATACGCGAATGCAACCTCCAGGAAGTCCGCGCGCCGCTAGGAGGAAATATTAAGGTTACAAAGCTCGGAATTCTTCCACGTGGCACGCCGAGTCAAATGTATATATACATAGTGTCCCTGAAATAATTTCGCAAGTTTTGAGAGGTGAGTTTGACATCGAAACAAGAAAAACAAATCCTTTAAATACGAGTATATATTGCAAATATTAGCCAGTATCTTGATCTCTTGAACATTGAAAATGGTAAGAAGAAGAGCGCAGTGTCTTCGTACAGAGAAGTGTGCGTAACAGCTAGAATAAGATTACGGGAATACCTTGATATGCTCGATGAGGTGGGAGTGAAAGAACACAAGGGAAGGCATCCCGCATCGAACGTGCAAAATAAACACCGGCGATGGGGCGGTAAAGTAGGCCGTAGATAAACCAGGACTAATCAAAACAGCAATACTAAGAGTGCAATTCATTTACCTAATTTGAAGGTACCACTCTGGCATTTGCCTGGTATTAATGAGGAGAAACCCTGATAAAATCTCACCTCGAGCGATTGGCCGCTGGCATCGAACCGAGAACCTCCCAAATGCATAGCCTACGCTCTATGAAGTTAAGTGCGATCGCTCGGTCTTCAAGGCAAATATGTTTTATTTTAAAACAATTATACGAAGCTTCACGCCCTCTTGCTAAATCCGTCAGTGGGGGAACTTAGGAGCGAAAGTGGCACTTCAAGATTTGACAAATTTTACTGTTCGTTTGTTGTATGATACAAGTCTGAGCTTTTCTGCCACTGTATCTAGTGTACATTGAATATGGTACACAAGAGTTTCATTTAACAGAATTTCCGGATTCACCGAATTCCATTGAAGTATGTTTTTAATTTTAGTATTTTGTAATGCTAAATTTGATTTATGCTCTTAATCAAGAACGAATTATCTAATAAATCCTTGCAATGGTCAGTAAAAATACAGAACAATAATTATATTATAATACTACGTTATTATATTATAGTAGTAGAAACCTATGTTTAAATAATTGTTTAGTTTACTTTAAAATATAGTTGTTCTTTGAACATATAGTACAGTGTGTAAATTACTACGTTTCCAGTTTAACTGAATTTTCCTTTAACCGAATCACTCTTCGTCCCATCAAATTCGGTTAAACAAGTTTAGTGTATATGTTGTAGCAATAATAAAATGAACTGATTTCAGTTTTTTTTAGCTAAAATCTAGTTTTCAATATTAAGAGTAGCGTGTGATTCTGTGAATGCCAAAATAGGAAGGTTAGTGTTACATAATTTTGTTTTGGTATAACATGCGAAATCCGGACATGTAAACAATTGTTTGTCTCGTTTATCAACATTTCACTAGAACCCTTTTCACGATTTCTTATTTTCATCTAATGGTCTACCGTACCGGTACATTGGTTGAAATGTAAAGGTAACCTGTTTCTTTTGGTTATTTGTATTCCCAATATTCATTTACCCTAAATGTGAGCTCTAAACTTGTCTTGAACTTTCTGTTTGATTTCCAATGCACAGTGCTGTAGTTTCTCAAAGTTTTTATAATTTGAAGATCTAAAGGATGTTCGGTTTACTTGGTTGCTTCAGGTTAGTTGAAACTTGAAGAAAAGAACAGAAAATTGTAATTACAAAGTTACTATAATATGTTCCCAATACTCTGGATTGCTTTTCTTTTTGTTGTTGTTACTCGCAAAGGTTTTCAGCTTCTGAATTGACATTTGAAACTTTTTCGAATACTGCAACATTCTCGTCAGAGATTCTTTATTTTCAACAGAATTTTAAATTAAAGTTAGTATCCCGTATTTATAGACAACACAAAATGAAAATTATCTCAAATTCTGTTATATTTTCAAGATATATATATGCTTTAGTTCCAACATTGAAAAGAGTTGATCTGTGTTTGATCCTCAAGTGCGCACTGTTACATCTACGAAGATAATACTATAGCCATGAGTTCAGAAAGCATTCTCCTCGCCGTTACTACATTTTCCAGGGCAACTTTGAGCATATCGATACGGGATTTTAATTCTTGTCTTTCCTACATAGAGTCAGAACTATCTTTATTATAAAGCATGCAAAAACTAGTATAAGAGATAAATATTTCAACTGTGTGTAACACATAAAAAAAGGTACTCATTTGAGGTGTACAGGAAGCATATATTTTACATTACAGAGAAATGAATACACACAAAATAGCGGGAAGGGTGTAAGCCATAGTGCTGTTACCGCCTATACAATTCATTTTACTGACTTACACAAGAAACAAAAATAGGTCAAGATAAATGTGTATTGAACACTAATTTGAAGTTATAAAAATTCTTAACACATTAAAGGAATACGGAAACTTAAATATACAACTCATTGACTCTTGTGCAATAATATACAAATCATTTAATAACTTTTATTTACAGTTGATAAACATCTTCCTGCGGGTTATAAAAATCTCAAGCATCTTGGATGGTATAAGTTTCACAGAGATCCACTCCCTTGGAATGAAGCAAAGGTTGCGTGTGAAGCCGAAGGGGCGTACCTAGCCATAATTAATTCTAGAGAAGAAAATGCAGCATTTCGTGAAACGCATGCGTGGCACAAAATTTATGACTATGCTCACATTGGTATTTATGATAAATATAAAAATGGGACATTTGTCACAGTTCACGGTAGGTGTCTGTAGTATAAATCTTGTCGTATATCTATAGTTTCCTGTCATGAACAAATAGCAAATATGATCTGTCAGTTCTTCTGAGGATCAGCAACTTGATTCTCTATTAGTTGAAAGAACTATCCATTATAATGAAATACAAGGTGTATTTATTTCGGGTTTTTCACCATGTATTTAAAATTGTACTTTATTACTATTGTTTCATCGACTGAGACGTTATGAATTGAAATTGAAGTTTGCAATTGTTGTCTTCCAAATCTGATTTGATTTGTAACTGTCATCTTTGTTGAAGTTCCTTTCATTCATTGTTATTTCAATCGATTCATTTACAGTTCTCTCTAAATAATCTACAAGCCGCCGTACCGTAGCATTCGGCAGGTCGTGGGTTCAATCCCTACATAATGACTGCTTTTCTGTAAGAATTCCGTATCCTTGAAATAAATAGGATACGGTACCGGTATGTAAACACCGTTAGTAACTGAATAGGGACAGTTCTAAAAAAAAAGTATTGAATCAAAAGCATATATAAACCACCGGCGAAAATGAAAAGCAAATTGCGATCTGCCAAAGATGCTCTTCAGTACAGAGTTCCTGGTGTATACAAAATGTGTTGTAATTGTGTTAAATTGTACATCGGTAAGACAGGAATAATAATCAAAACTAGAATTAACGAACATTAACTACTTTGTAATAAGGGTAACACGGAGAAGTCATCTGCGGAAGAACACTGGTACAGATGTGGAGAAACTATTTATTTCAAGGACACGGAGGTGTTGAACAAAAGCAATTATTATTTAAAGAGAATTATAAACATAACAATGAATAAATAAAACTTCAACAAAGATGACAGCCATAAATTAAAGCAGATTTGTTAGACAACAATCGTAAATTTCAATTCAAAACATTTCTGAGGATTTCGGCGAATAAGTCGATAAAACAATTATAATACAATATAACGTTAAATACATGACGTAAAACCTGAAATATATATTTTATTATGGAACATAGTTTCATTTAACTATCCATTATGTTATATATTAATCTTAATTGTATATTTCTGTTAATAGAGATCTTTGTAACTATTTAAAATACGGATGTGTTTTCAATAAGTAAGGAGACTAATGTAATCATAAGAACCACAGTAAACACATAAGTTAAGTAACACCTAGTATTCTTTAAAGTACATCCCATGTACCCTAATATTGTTGTCAAATATGTCTGTCCATTCTTGGAACACTGGTAGGAATCCCATATTTGAGAGTTGTTCCAGTTTACCAGCATAGCATGCTAATTTCATCATGCAGAATAACTGCATCCATAAACCTTTTTTTTTTTACTTCAGGAGTTCAGTGGAAATTGCAAATTAGACGAGTAGCTTGGGTAATGTGCGAACTCCACCCTTAGCTGATCATAATGGCATATCATATAACATTATTTGACCTTTTTATCGTCGCTGAGTAGATAAGGAATTCTCTTCGCTGCAACGTTTGTGTACCATACCCTTTTCTTGGAATGTTATCAATCCAACACATAGAAACCTCCATTACACAGTCAATATCTTGCATCCTTATTGTTGGAACCTATCTTAGCATGCCATCAACAGAGTTCGTGTTTGACTCTGCTGAGGCTATGCAAGGATCTGCTTTGTTGTGCGTTTTCCACATCCTTCAATCTTTCCCCGAATTTCCTAGCTCACTTTTGGAAAAAACGTGGATACAATAGAACGTCATTCTCACAACCTTTTATTAGAACTTCGTGCGTTTCCGTGGCGGTCTTCTTGACTCGGACTGAAAAGTTCGTGGTTTTTCTTTATACATACTCCAAATCCATATTGAAAACCACATATATGAGTAGTTGACGACCTGTGATAAACGACTGAGCAGCACGTTTTATAGAGATGTTAAGAAATACACAAAATGTAGGAGCATTGCTGTGATCGGAACTCGCACTCGGATCTCCGAGTTTACTGTTGGATGCTCTAACGAGATTACCACAGCCTACTAGTTATGGTACTCTAATGGTTAGAAACCCCAACCAGAAATTTAGGAGATGCATGTTTGAATCCAGGTCTTACCTACAATTACTTTTTTTCTCTGTATTTTTAACAACTATCATGTGTAGGTCCTTGTACAAACAAAATAAAATCTAATTACGCACATGTTGTCTTTTAATACACAAACACGCATTGGAACATCTCTCTTTGTTTCCTTTCTTTGAGGAAATTCTCGTTATTTGCTAAATAGGCTTAAAACTCAGTTATACTGCGATGAAAACCTGTAAATTAGAGAAGACTGTACAATACCAAGCCTGAGTGTTCGCAACGCAAACAGGTCATTTCTGCGAGTGGAACTCGAAAAAACAACTCGTGAAGAATATAGCTAGACCTGGAATGTTTATAAAAAAAATATATACAGGTATTTAAAGTTATGAAAATGTATACCTGCTGAAGGAGGTTTAATATGAAGGAAGGACTTCTACGAGTTTTTGTTCTCTGAAATTGCGTATGGACGGGACACAAAACCGAACGATAGCCAAGAAAAAGCTCAAAACTCGGTTAACCTTGGACAGCACCGTGGGAGACACCATAGCCCATATAGGAGAGCAATATTCAAGGTACGGAGATGCATAACTCTTGTAAAATAGATTGAGTGCTGTAGGACCGTTCCAATCAACGAATCTATAAAGCAAACATAGAAATTTCATGGCCTTTTTAGTAAACATTGTAACGAGATCTTCAAAAGTCAGTTTTGAGTCGATCAAAACACCGATATCTTTATGTGATGAAGTTTTGGCAAGAGAGGCTGTGCTAAAATGATACGAACTTTGAAGACGACGTTCGTAAAGATTTATTGTGAGGGTAGTATATTTATCAGTGTTAATTTTGAGCTCCAATTTATCGCACCATGAAGATAAAATTATAGTATCCGACTGCAGTTCCGTTAGTTAATTAAATGTTTTAATTGCTCTAAAAAGTTTACAATCATCGGCATACATAAGAATGTTGTTTCAAGAATCGGCGTAGTGGTGCATAAGGTCGTCCATGGACAAAACAAAAAGCAAGGGTTGTTTCAATTCACTGAGAAAACAGAAATTATTTGACATAATTTACTACCTATAGTTCATGAATTTGTGAGGTTGCTGAGACGCGTGCTTACTAGCTGAAGAAGTATTTTTTTGGAATACCAAATCGCACCAGTATATTGTGTAGCTTTTCTGTTTTGATAGAATCCTGTGCTTTCATAAATTCTATGAACAACCGTTGGATCTCCTATTGTATTTCCATTTCTTTTCTAGTATTTGTCTCTAGATGAGTTTTTTTTTTCAAAATCTGTATTGGCGTTCTCCAGGATATTACTGAACATTTTGCAACATGTAGTGACATAATATATTTTGCGGTAATTAATATAGTCAAATTTATAGCCTTTTCTATAAAACGGAACTATTACACAGGGTTTCCATTTCCTGAAAGCTCCTCCTTTCTCCGTATAGCACTTATCAATTTGTGTAGTCAATCGACTAATGTCGTTCCTCAAGCTTTAATTAATTTGGCTGAGATATTGTCAATTGTTTTTGTTTCTATTTTTTAAAACAAATCCATAATTATTGATATTCTGACCTCGATCTCACTAAGTTCAGGTATCTATGGTTCTACGGTATGGATTTCAAATTCCTCTCTTTCCTCCCCTGTGCGTTCTTTAAGAAGATCGTCGAAATAACTATTCCACATATCGATAATTTTGATCGCATCTGCTTAAAGGTCTCCTCCACGTTCGTTTCTAATCATTCCTAACCTCGGCTGGTAACCTTTTCTTAACGAGTTTACTCCTTTGTATAGATCTCTTTTGTTATTTGTCTTCCCGTTTTCCTCTATTTCCTAAATTTTCTGCGTCACATATTTTCACCTTTTTGTTTCTAAATCCGCTTATGGCGTTACGTTTCATCTATATATTAAAAAGGTTTGCTAAAAAAGGTTTTGCCCAGTCCGTTCGGTCGTTCTACTGCACCGATTTTGATCACTCTTTTTTTTTCGTATTTCCGGATTATCACGTAGATGAGCCATCAAGAAACCGCATTCCTCACCGTTAAGTCTGAACTGAAGAACAAGTGTTTGAGAGTTCTCCCCTATACACATAGGAGAGTCTGGTTACGATAAAGGGGGTGCAGCCCCCCAAAACTTACCAAGTTGAGGGCGCAGCCCACCTTGTGGAAGCGAGTATTGTTGAATAGCCCAATGACTGTTGCCAACATATTATATTCACCCCACACCAACGGGCGGGTACTTTTGCTCGTATTAGGATGATTGTATTTTTTTTCGGTTTATTGTTCAGCCATCGCTGCCTTGCTTGTTTTTGTTCCTCATGAAGTTTAAAGCATTCTTTTTCGAACCAAATCTTACTTTTCTGTCGCTTCTTCTCACCTACACGTTCTTTTACTGTTTCTTTCATTGTGTCTCGAATTGCTTCCCATGTCTTATTCATACCAATTTTATTATTATTATTATTAGTTTTGAATGATATTTATGGCCTTGAGACAGCTAAGGATAGGAGGAAAGAATGCGAGGAAATTTCGAACAGGGCCTAAGTTAAAGGTACCATCCACGGCATTATTATTATTGTCATCTTTATGACTCCTCTCATCTCTACTATTACTCGAGTCGGCTAAGATTTTGAACCTCTTTAAGATTTTGAGTTAGTAATCTGCTTTTATGCTCGGATTATCCAATAACTTTACTTCGAATTTCATATTGTTTTGAATCTTTGCTTTCTTCGTTAGCGATACACAACTTTGCCCTCACTTTTATGATCACTAACTGAGGGTCGGTTTCATTTGTAAGCTCTAACTAGATGATGTTGGTATGTCTTCTGTCTAATAATACGTGATCGATTTGGTTGTATGTGTTGCTTAAAGTCAATATTTATTTATAAGATCATTAAAATCTTTTAAACACCATGACGAACACCATTCTGCGTTGTTTATTATCTAATATTTGGAAAGTTCAATATCCTTTTCCTACTGTATAAAATACGGATTAATTGATTCGTCTATTTGATGAACATCTTGTTATATTGGATGCGGGTCAAAATGATGCTAGAGACCCACATTATTGAGTATTGATTGCTAGCTTCGATGTGTGTTGTGTAATTAAAGAAGGCTGCTAACTTTTCATTATTAACGGAATTGCTATAGCTGATAACGTAACATTCGTTACTATACTGCATTATGCATTTCAGGATACTCAACTAGCTGCGATTACTGGTGGCATTATTACTTGTAAAGTGATGAAACTCTGGAATATAATTGGATAGTTTAATACTAAAACTAACAAAGTTAGTTCTTGAAGAAAATAGGTAATATAATGAGTGTAGTAACAGATAGAGCTAGTATTTCTATAATCTCAAAGCACATAAAATCTACAGCATGCATTCGTATAGGAATAAAATACCTAAGTTGTTTTACTAAGGGCCTTTTTTCGTCATATTTTATAATTGTGAATATACTAAAATGTATACTCTTAATTTGGTACGTTTGGTACAGGAATATACAATTGAATCAGTCATTGCAGAAAGGACACATGTTACATTAATTTCCTATGCACATATGCCCTTTGATTAATGTAATGATTGATTCAATTATAGTTGAATTTTTATGATCTGGGGCAATGAATTTAAGGATTTTTCATATATATTCATGTTATTTTTTCTATACATATTTCTAAATTTTTGAATTTTTTTTAATGAACTCTAAACATTTATGACTCAGATTCCTTTGATGGGGAAATCTTCTGATTATAATTTAATAAAATAAGACACATAATTTCTGACAAATATATTTTTGAAAGAATGTAATCCTTTGAGAAACATATGAAACACAGGAGTGCTACGGAACTATCTAGTTAGGCTTAAAAGTAAATGCTTAAGCGAGGCCCATGAATATGTTTATGGATATACATTTGTTTAATTACAAATCATTTTATTGAAATATCTAATTCTAATATAAAACAATGTATTTACTACAACTTGTAGAAGGTTATTTAAAACAAAACCTTTTTTTTTCCTTTGAAGACATTAACAGAAATTTCAATCGGAAGTGTAGAATTTTGCACTATTCTGCCATTATCTAAAAATCCTGGTAAATCTATTCTAACTAACTAAATTAACTCTATGACTTACGGAAGTCGTAAGTTCATCGCCGCGGTAACAAACATTCGCCATTGGAGTCTATCCTGGGCAACATCAAGCTAGTTTTTAACTTGAGCGTGTAAACCTCGAAGATACCTTCTAATATGTTCATTCCAACGACGTCTCGGTCTTTTCAACGGCCTTTTTCCCTTCGGGTTACCAACCACTATAGAATATACTCTTGTTTTTTTTTCCCATCCGAGCTACATGCCCATCTTAGCCTTTGCGATTTCATTATTCTTATAATGTCGGGTGAATCATACAGTCTGTGGAGTTCTCCATTATACAGTCTCTTCCATTCCCTTTTTGCAGCTAGAAGTTTTTTTTACCAGTCAACATCTTTAAGATATCACCTCCATTCAATGGAAGGCAATAGTAATTCACCATACGTTCACCTTACCAGGTAGCTTAGGATCACAAACCCACAGGCAATGATAACATTTACTATTGTCACTCTTATTTCCCTAAACACCAAAAATTAAATACGAACATTTATTCCCGAGTTCGATTCTATTACAAGAAATGCGTACATCTCCGTGTCAGATCATAGTGTCTATGATTCCGGCACTTCTTACAATTTATTTGGTTCTATTTTGCTTCCTTTATGGTCATTAACTATTTTCATCTCTACTTGTACTTGTACCACTGTCCAGCATTGAAAATATTTGCTACTGATAGTGTTTACTTATTTATGCATTTTCGTTCTGAAATATTTGCACACATGACTTATACTTTTATATATACAGGTGAACCATTCAAAGAACTGGAGTATACAAAATGGGCAGAAGGCCAACCAAATAACGCAGGAGGTTGTGTAACTTTTGATAGGGACGCAAGACTTCACAATATTGACTGCGACACTAACGAGCAATACTTTATCTGCGAACATAAAACATCGTATTTACGTAAGTTATTTTTATAAAATAAGGTAAATTATTTACGTGAAAGGGCGGGATAGACGTAATTTTATTCTAAGGCTTAGTAAGCTATTATGCCAGGGATTTTAATAAGTAAAACTGGTCATGTAACTTTCTAAGTGCTACACTTCGTATTTAAAAGTGCACTAAAATTAATTTTGTTAATTAAGGTTTTGTCTTACTAGTCAGGTGACCCTGAAGAGAATTATAATTTATTTCCCAGTGGATTCTTTTTTTTTATTTCTGAAAAGCAAGTATAGCAAGGAAAGATTATTTGGTGATAATTCTTACAAGACCTGCCACAGAATAGTCCGTTTCATTCCGAAGCTATTAGAGATCTGTGTATTAGCACTTTACATTTCATGGGATGCCATCTATTGACAATCCATTATGTGTGCAATGTCTTGCTCTCTGTAACAAAGATCAGTCATTGGCAGAAATCTAAGATCAACTTTATGTTGTATTTTACCTTAATACTAAGTAAAATCTCGGCTCGAAGGTCCCGGGTTCGAGTCCCGGTAGGGGCATGGATGTGGATTTTAACAGCTAAAGGTGAATCGTGACGGGCCAAAGTCCAAAGTCCAAAGTTACTAGACTGGCCCATATAAAAATAAAGTGTACTAAAGACGAAAAGTGCTTTAATTTTTATTTCCTATGTGTCATTCTGTACACAAGGATCTGTAATATCTTTTGAAAGGCAGAAAGGTTTAAAACTGCATCAGTGTTTTAGCACAGACCTTCTAGTGTTTCAGTAAATTTTAAGCCTGTGAAAAACAGATGAATTTTCTCCAGGACTTTCGGAAGTGAACGTCACTTCTTCACAAGCATGAGGCTGCCTGGATGTGTGAGAAATGTAGATTTTGGTATTCACAAGGTGTCGAAAGCAAGACTGGCGCAAGCTGAATTTTGTCATGCAACAATTTCAAAAAGTGTCATGTACAGGACACTGACGAGGACATAATCATGTTCATGTGTGCCAACTCATGTGAAAAAAATAATCTAACAAATCAGAGTGATATATTTGTTTCATGTAGATTTGGTTAGGGTATTTCTGGTAATTAAATCATAATGTCACCAAATAACTTACCCACTATCAACAAATGAGGAGGTAACAAGCAAAACCATACAAGTCCAATTTTTAGATAAAAGTAAAGTTTTGTTCTTATTAAAACCTTAATGAAAAGATTTAGTGAATAATACAAAGTAATTTTATGAAAGAATTACATAATGCAAAGTAATTTTCTAATTTTTTCCTAAAAAATGTACTTGTGTGCTTTTGCCCGTTACTTCCTCAAATGACCTTTCCCCTGTAGTATTGTTTTAACTTTGTTTTCAATTACGGTGTGTTTATTATATTTTAGTAAACTAGTGGAAAACATTGCCTAGAAGGATAGTTCTAATATATAAATATAGTTTAACAAAAATATTTTGTTATTTTTCTTATAGAAATTCATTAAATTAAAAAAATATCACCAAATTACTTTATCTTAGCATATACTTGAAAACTGTCTTCGAATTTGTTGCATGTTCGTATTTTAAAATATTTTTCAAAACAAAATTATTTCTTCTTGCTGACAGCGACCTTCAAAAACTGCAAATAAGAAATTTACTTCAAAGCGGATAGTTTTTCATCTGTGACGACTATAGAGTTGTTTCCATCTTGAATTTCGGGATTCAGTAAGTATGTACTATTTAGATTCGAACTCAGTTGAATCTATGGCTCAGGCAGGGATAGACTAGGGAAAAGGATGTGGGAATGGATCAGTTAAAGCCTAAGTTGAAAGTACTATTGCAGTATTTGCCTAGTGTGAATGACGAAAAATCTAGATACTGTTATCAAACCCAGTGTCTCCCGTATGCGAAGTCAACGTTCTGCCAACCGAGCTGCAGCTCTATGACCGTGGCTCAGAATAGTCTACCGTCTATGAAGCACCAGATATGAAATTTGATGAAACCTCGTTATTTTACAATATAACTATTTCGGGATACGGCCATTTTGGATTTCGGAAATAAAATAGTCAGTTCCTCCTACCGAGAAACATCTTACTAGGTTTCTGCAGGAATTCGGTTCTGTTATTCCCCCAACGCGGTGATGTTACAGACAGTTTTGGCCTGGCCATAAACAAGCGCTCGAACTAATCTCACAACTGGACAATTCGTTTGAGGCCTGGACTTTGTTACTGTGGGAATAAGTCAATTTCTTCAAAATGTCTTCCTCACATCGTGGGGCTATTATGTGTACCTTTTAATACAGGAATGTGCCATTTAAAAATTAATTCCACAGTTTGGGCAGTACTGCATCGTTCAATAGTTAGTTAGTTTGAGAAGTACTGCATCGTCCAAAATGGCTTCATAGTAATCTGCATTTGTATCTCAACTCACAGACACCAGTGGTTCAAAATTCCATACCTTGCAAAACAGCTCCACATCCAAGATGTTATTACATTGTTCCCAATCCAAAGGTTGTTTACGGTGTACTTAACGTCAATGAGAATCTCATATCCCATTAAGAATTATATCACTACTTGACATCATTGCTTTTAGAAACACTTATGATTACTTACTAACCTTCTTCCTTCAGTTGTTCATATTGTCTATGACGTGATTTATTTTACTCCTGTTTCTGAAACAAAACTAACCTCTCTTAAAGCATGTATTAATGTTTCAGAAACATGGAATCCGCAAGGCTATAAATAGGAGGATTCAACACGATCCATCTCATCGCTCTAAGTTGTTCTTGAGTCGTATGTATGACATAAGAACGGACATTTTCGTGCAACAAGGTAACACATAAGTGAGATTTTGTTTCTGAATACTATTATGGATTTTAATTGAACACCCGTGATAAATCATCTAGGCTTAGAAATATAGTCTGAGATTTGTCTTCAAGCTGTCTTAAAGCTGGTGTACATCATTTCTTATGAGGTATTTTTCCTATTTTTATTTCAGGACAATACGAACTAGTGGAAGATACCTTTGAGGAACCCCGCAGCATATCTACTTGTTCTCCAGGTAGAAGGAATTTTCATATTTAATAAAATTTTAATTAGGAAGGGTAAATTTAGTGTTCATTCAAAGTTTTTATCTTCATTTTATTTGTTTCTTCTTCTTTATTTCGCTGCTAAATTGGAACTGAATTGAAATTATTTCGGGCCATTTGGCATTTTGGCTCAGCCCAAGTTCGGTTTGGTAGAGAATGGAAAAGGTATAGGCCAGGACCTTTCTTAAGGTACTTTCCCGGCATTCGCCTGGTGAAACAGAGAAAACCTGGAAAACCTAATTCAGATTGTCGGTCGCGTAGTTGGAATTCGTGTTCCTGCAGATTGAGGTTACCACCTGGACCACCAGGACTGGGTTGCTAAACTTTAGTAACCATTGGTCAACACATTATGGATCAAAATGTGGAAGTTTCGAGGATCGGCTGATGAATAGGCGATTATAATATTTCGTTAGTAACAGGAACTGATTTCGATTTTCTTAACTCAACAACAACCTGCCGTGAATTATATAATTTGATGAATTTTTACAATTTTACATCTTTCAACAACGTTAAAAACAAATATGGTAAAACATTAGATTTAGTGCTTTCTAACTTTCAAAGTATTGTTGTAACGCATGAACATGACTCGATCGTTCCTGAGGATGTTCATCATCCTGCATTATTAGCTGAATTTATGTACACCAAGCGGATCAGAAATATAGCAAAATCACATACAATTGATTACAACTTTTCCAAAGCCAATTACGAGCAATTGTATCGTGACATTGCATCAGTTAATTGGGAAAGTGTATCGGATAGCTTAACTGTCGATGATGCTGTTGATTCTTTCTATAATACATTAAATGCCATTTTCGATAAATGTATACCACGAAAAAGACCTAAACTAAAGTACCCTATTTGGTTTTCAAATTACTTAACTTGGTTAAACTAATCAAGAAAAAGACATACCACCGTAGAAAATGGAAACAAACAATCGGAGATGTTAATTATCACTATAATGAATTTAAAGAATTACGGACTCTCTCCAAAAAGGAAATATCTGCAGCCTATAGAACTTATTTGCGCAATTGTGAAACTGGCATTTTAACTGAACCCAAAAACTTTTGGACATTCATAAAAAATAAAAGACGAAAGTCAGAATGCAATGTACTAAATTACGAGGGACAGCAATTAAGTGAAGAAACCGCTATTGCGAATGCATTCATGAAACATTTTCAAGTAGCCTACAATATGTCAAAATATAACCTTAATACTTTAACTGAACACAATTGTTCTGAAATTTTAGATACATTATTTCTCGAACACATTAAACTGAAGGACATAGAAAAAGCTATTAAAAAACTGAAAACTCGGACATCTTTCGGAGCTGACCAAGTCCCATCTTATATTATCAAAGGCTGTTCTGAAATACTAAAATGTCCACTGCAAGCGATTTTTAATAAATCACTAGCAACATGTGAATTCCCTGCAAAATGGAAACTTGCCGATATCTGTCCCATTCCTAAAAGTAGTGGCACGAGTAATGATATTAAAAATTATCGCCCAATTGCCATAATATCTGCGCCAGCCAAATTATTTGAAATTATTATACATGAACGTATATACTCACACGTTCGCTCAATTATCTCGCCCTTTCAACATGGATTCTTGCCAAATATATCGACTGTAACCAACCTTGTTGAATTCACACATTTTTTAGCTAGACAAATTGATAATAAAGGTCAAGTAGACGTAATTTACACAGACTTTTCGAAAGCCTTTGATGTCATTAATCATGACATACTACTTAGCAAGCTTGTAACATTCAACTTCTCAGAAAAACTTCGCCAGTTAATAGCATCCTATTTGTGTCACCGTAAACACTGTGTTCGTTACAAAAATAGTATAACCGAGGAATATGTTGTAAATTCTGGTGTGCCTCAAGGATCGAACCTTGGACCTCTTTTGTTCTTATTATTTGTAAATGACTTGCCTGCTGTCATAACATCCTCGAAGAAACTTCTGTTTGCAGATGATTTAAAAATCTATTGTAGCATTTCCTCCGAATTGGGCGCGGCCTGCTTACAAAATTATATTAATGCAGTCTCCAATTGGTGTAAAACAAACATGTTATTATTAAATATTAATAAATGTAGTGTAATGTCATATACGAGAAAAACAAAGTTTTTGAAATTCGAATACAAAATTAATGGCTCTCCACTAGTTCGAGTAGATTCTATTACTGATCTTGGCGTAACAATTAAGTCTAACCTCTCATTCGACATGCACATAAATCGCCTTGTTAGCGAAGTTTACAGGAACCTCGGGTTTGTAATGAGGTTAACTAGCGATTTCTCGAATATTGATGTCTTAAAAACTTTATATACGGCGTATGTTACGTCAAAGTTAGAATACGCAACAATAATATGTAATCCTAATACACAGAAGAACTCTCGGCAAATTGAAATTATACAGTCTAAATTTGTACGAATTTTAACATACAAAGAAACCGGAATATATCCTAAATTTGAAAAGTACTTAAACCTGGTAAATAAGTACAGGTTACAATCTCTTGAAAACAGAAGAGTTAATTTTCTCTTAACTTTCCTACACAAACTCTTGCACAGTAAAATCGACTGAGAAAGCTTATTATCTGAATTAGGGTTGTACGTACCGCATAGAGTAGAGCTGTATGTACTTGACCGCGTAATTCTGTCTTCCACCTTTCGGCCCAAAGAACTAAAGCAATGACATAATGCCTATTAGAAGAATGTGCTCATTATATAATTGTATACTTAAAGAATGTCCTGAGATCGATATATTTACGTAAATATGAGAGAATTCCATTCTTGTATAAAATAATGAATATTTTATGAAGAATATATTACCATGCAGCTCCAAATATGTATGTTACACCTTTGTGTGTATGTAGAAAATGTCATGTGTGTATACTGAACACCATAATTGGGCTATTAACCTGTTGTGTTCAATAAATAAATAAAATTAAAAAAATAGTATTCTTGTAAACGAACATTTTTATAAATAGTATGTCATTCTTTGCAGGTTCATCGGAGAATACACTTCGTAGATAACTCACCTTTAAACTCCGCCCGCGTCGTTCACTTTTATCCCCATTAATGTTTTCTTCGTATAAGCAGACAGATTAGCAGCTATAATGGAATTTGGAATACTAGTTGATATCTTTCACATTCATTTTCTCAGCAATCATGCTCTCCAAACTAGTATTTTCCTCTCAGACTTCAGGAAACCTGGACATTGATACCATTATAACCCGGAAATGGAATGCAAACGTGTAATTTTCTGTATCTGATGAAAGGAATAGAAATTAAAGGAAGCTAATTTCAGCTTACTAACAGAATGTTCTAAATTGAGTTTACCCCTCCTTCGTTCGGAGCTGATAAAGAATCTCGAGGAATCATTAAACCACGTTATTCAAACCTTCATTAATGGCAGGAAAATCTTCATTTCAAGAAGAAAAACTGACAAACTTCAAAGCTCCGCTGGGCTGGTTGTGTAGTAGAGCTCAACCATGGATATGATATGAATATGAATATGATATACATTGCTGCATGATATGATATGAATGGGTTATTCGATTCAATAACGAACTTCTTTACGAGATGTCGAGTAGCAGCAATAACGGACATGGCAAACCTAGATATAAAGTCGTGATGACCGACTTCGCGCCTCTGCGACTCTAGTTCTGGTAAAGACCGTGAAGCGGGGCTGCTATACCTGGTAGTAGATAACTCCTTTCTCCCCAGCAACCACTTTCAAAATAATTGCCATGACAAATGAAAATAACATACTGAACTCTGAACAATTTTTTGGGGGAAACGAAACTAACAATTCTTCGTTTCCTCACGTACGTAAATAAATTTGCTGCTGGCGTGATTCCTGAATCTATGTTATAATAGAATCACTGCGAAAGGTACTTGAGTTCTTTCAGTAGCAATTTTGAACTGAGCGAGTAGTTCGTTCAATATGAATATGGCAGATCCTATCATTTGACTTATTTTCTCCATTTATGCATTGCAACTGGCAGTCCAAAATACTAAATTTTGCATAGAGATTTTTCATGATGTGTCGGTCTTTCATTGATAGGTTTCAAACTGCTAACCATGAATCTAGTAGATCCTTTCTAATTTGTTAGCTTTATCTATTTTAGAAATTTTAACATTTAGATTTTAATTCCAACATATCTTCAATCAAAGTCCGATGGTGTTTGCAGACTTATAAGGAATCATTGATTGTTTTTAGTATGCTGACTCTGAATATACAGGTCATTTCCGTTTGTTTAGCTTCCTACAGTATAGAAAACACAAACAATGTTAGTTGTACTTAGCTGATAGGTAACCAAACAGCTTCAAATGTTTAGGTTTAAATGTTCTCTGGTTGACATAATGATTATTGAGGATGACGTATATTTCAGTTGTTGTGGGTACTCATAAATACTAAAATATCGGACATTGTTATTGTCCTTAAGAATTAAAAATTTGAAGACTACATTACATTACGTTTGTTGTTCGTTCAGAATTGTACTATGAAAAGAATATAGTAGTCTCTGCATAAGTAAAAGTGTTTAATGAGATCGGTCAGAATTTCTGTATGTTATGTGTTATAAGAATACCCTGTTCATATACAGATGTTTATCAGTATAATGGAAACACCTGTAGTTGGCAACACGTCAGATGTATGGGTTGGCAGTGGTGTCGTGGCGACCGCAGCGCCGGACTGCTGGTGCTGGTGTGTTAGGTCGGTCTCCATACTACGTCAGGCGTCATGGAACAGGAGTGTGCAGTGGCTGCAGCAGACGGAGGTAGTGTAAAATGGGAGACCTCTCAGAGTTTCAAAGAGGGCAAATTGTTGGTGCCCGGTTATGTGGAGTGAGTGTGACGGCAGTGGCTAGTGTGTTAGGTGTGTCGCCAGGGACAGTGTCGAAGGTGATGACGGCCTACACAACACACGGCAAAACCATATCGGGGAAGCGGAACAGTGGGCGGAAGAAAAGCATCAGTGACAGGGCACGCCGGGTATTAAAGCGCATTGTCACGCGGAACCGTCGTGCCACTGCGGCGCAAGTGACGGAGGAACTCAATCAGCACCTCCCCCAACCTGTTTCGACAATCACAGTCCGCCGCGAATTACATGACATGAACTTACGGGGTCGTGTTGCACGGGCCAAACCTCTCATCAGGGACCAGAACGCTTTAGCACGCCGCAAATGGTGCCGCGACCATGCAACTTGGACCACGGGCCGTGTTTATGTGTGGAGAACGCCCAAAGAAGCGTATGATCTGCAGTGTCTCCGCCCAACTGTGAAACATGGCGGCGGCACGGTGATGCTGTGGGCCGCAATATCATGGTTTTCATTGGGTCCTGTGGTCACACTTCGCGGACGCATCACTGCCAACGATTATGTCGCAATTTTAGGAGACCACTTGCATCCTATGGTCCGGATGTTGTTCCCGGACAATGACGCCATATTCCAGGATGATAATGCACCCATTCACACAGCTGGAGTTGTTGCAGCGTGGTTTGAGGAACATCGGGATGAAGTTCAACACCTCCCCTGGCCCGCCCAATCCCCAGATCTCAACATAATTGAACATCTGTGGTCCATCTTGGAAACACGACTCCGGCGACGATTTCCACCTCCATCCTCTCTCACAGAACTGGCCGATGCCCTGCACGAGGAATGGTGTAATATTCCACTTGCTACCATTCACGACCTCTATGCCTCCATCCCACGTCGCATCAAGGCTGTTCTGAAGGCGAAAGGTGGCCCGACACCATATTAATCTGGTAAGTTGCACTTTCGTTCAGGTGTTTCCATTATTCTGATAAGCATCTGTACATCTCTGTGAACCTATTGAGAATTAAAAGATTTGGTTTCCTTAGAAGCAATCGTATTTTACTTTGATTTATAACTTACGATATAAGGATTAATATTTTTATGCGTATTAGCTCCCATGCGTTAAGGTTACGGAATAAATGACAGGGGAATTGCGATTGCGGTATATTCAATATATAATTGTCTAAGAGAAGGGCTTGATATAGTAAAGATAGCATCACATTATTCTCTTTAATCAAAGGCCTACAGTTTCTGTAGGCCCATAATTCGATCTATAGTGTGATTCAACTATGCGCTAAGCCCACTGCGCTTGACGGTTTTGTCAACCAAGAACTGCAGGCGTTAAACAATAACGATCGAAGCGAGGTAGTTGATGGCAATAATCAAGTTCTGGTAACATGTTTTCATATCATTTCAGAACAATGTGATTCAGTGATAGTGACTAATATTCTTAACTAGTCCTCAGCAAAAATCCATTACACCCCATGAATTTCCAACTGACGATTAAGTCCTCCAGACATTTTCTCCGTCCTTTCGCCTGGTGAAGTGGATTTTCTTAATAGCTGACACAACATTTAATGAAGAACATTTATTTGGGACCAATAAACACATGCTCTTCTTCCCCATCAAACGATTCGAATTAGCTACTGGGTAAACATTATTTACCAGTGATTTAGCTACTTCATTTTATCAAATTGCATTGCCAATGTACCAATAGTTTTTAAATCATTGCAGAGGAAGACAGGTCAGCTCAATTGCTTTCCAGCTGACTAGAAAGTATTCCTAGTAGATATTTAAAAGTTTTCTGGACTTATCACGTAATTTTATCACATGTTTGCAACTTTAGATTCCTATGCACTGGAATATTTTCTAAACACATATGACTGTGACGCAGAAATTCAAAATATGCTAATAATTTAGTTCCATTATGAACTAGACTCATATCCATTCTCCAATCATTGATTCAGTCGATAAGTTAAAAAGCCATTATACATTTTATATATGCATTAAACTATAATTTTCCGAGATTCTTTGCTTTTCTATACCAACATTTCCTTGAACTGTGTTTATAATACACAACTGCAGAAGGTATGAGATAAAGGGTCTAATATTGTAATTCAATTTTGAGTCTCTAATTAACGCACATTAAGTTAATTATAATTATCTTCATCCTATTTTTAAGCTAAAATGGTTTCCTTAGGTTTCAGTATCAAGTATATTTGTGTTGTAGATTCCATATTAGTGAATGGTTACTGGCATATCCCTGAAGTTGGTCACTACAAATTCCACATGTTCCCTGCAACGTGGCTGGAAGCTCTGAAAGTATGTGAGGACGAAGGCACTCACTTGGTCGTTTTAGGCTCTGAGGCGGAATCTCAACTACTTCAGAAGTTGATGTGCGGACGTCGTCAGAAAATCCATCTTGGTTTCTACCTTCGGCTAGAGACTGGAGAATATGCTTCTTTATTGGGTAAGAGAAATGCATGACTTTAAAGACAATACTTTGGATTACGTTTCCTCGGAAGATTCTTTCATACAAAGAAAGTCAACAAAAGGAATATCAAAATAAATACATTAATACCAAAATAAATTCATTAATATGAAAATAAATACATTAATATCAAAATAAATACATCAATATCAAAATAAGTACATTAACTCTCGATTTAGCCATATTTTTTCATCATAATGCATCACACCATGTTATTATTCATCTAATCATTGCCATGCATTTAAAGTCGCCTCGTCTCTTACTTTATATTTAAAGTCTTTAATTACAGCTCTAAGTTTCGAGTTTGCTGCGTGCAAACTAGTTTTCCCAAGTTCGAAGATGTCTGGTTTTCGCTTGCGCCAGTAAAGATAAAGACACATCTTCAAACAACACTCTCACTTCTACTTATAGGATATTGGAAGAGCAAGATTTACGAAGGTGTTTCTTCAAGTTCTTGTACATTTCCGAAGGCGTCAAAAATTAACTGAAACAATGTAATATTTTAGATTTAAGGACAATGTTTTTAATATTTGAAACAAACACTATAATTTAGTTTGAAATTTTTGTCTTGTTTTAAAAGAATGAAATTTATAATCAGATATTTCATCTACATTGGATATATATATATATATATATATATATATATATATATATTGCAAACCTCGTAGGGGAGGAGTATCGTGGTTTCAAATTATTGTCTAACGATGCTGAATTTTCATTTGCATAGTTCGAAATTTTGTCCTGGATATAGCAAGGTTGGTAGAGTCTTTTGAAGAATTAAATTCTGAACCCTGGCCAGACTAACTGCTCGATCGATACCCAAATATGAATGAGGATTCTTATTTATACGTGCGTAGCGCAAGCTCTGGAATCTGAACTTAACAACTAATAAGTATGGATGTCAATAAGGAAAGATTCAAACAAGGTTTCTAGTCAAATAACAAAGCATGTTAGATAGCTGATACTTGCGGCAAATAATCGTTCGAGATTCAAAATAAGCAAACAACGTTAGAGACAACCTCAACACTCTAAGTAATCAAAGGCAAAGGCAAGCAAGCAAATCAAATCAACTTACATGAGAGTTTCTGAAGTCGGAGTGTTCCATACAATGTGTACTTTAATGTATCTAACCTAATTCAGATAACAAGAAATTAAAATCATTAGTATTTATGTATTATTAAGAATTCCCTAATCCGCGTAAAGTCACCTTTGGTGATTGTTCTCTTAAATTTACTAGTCGTTGTGATGTCTTTGCCTCCACTACCATTGACTTTACTTACTCCTGAGTTGTTCATACCTTAACGTTGCAGCATTTCGACGTCTTGCCCAGTAAATATAATCTATCCATTAATTGATACTTCTTTGAATAAGACATTCTTTACATTTTTTTTTAAGTTATGACAATCATACTTCCTATAAGATACAATTATCTAAAATTTTGTCTTCTGAATTTTAACATAAATGATATCTTGAAGTATTTCCCCATTTATTTCATCATGGTTTTCTTGTAAACGTTTCCTTCAAGGTTTATACTCAATAATAGTACATGAAGTATGAGTGTAAAGGGGGAGAAGTTCTTGCATCATTTTGAATTTGAGGTTTGAACTCATTTTGTGCAATAATTTTTTAATCATTTGTAAACATTTCTTGTCCATATTTTGCTCACACTATTAAATTTCAATTTAATTTATTTATGGCCTTTAAGTATCTATGGTACAGGTCGATTGTTCACCTGATGTCATGGCAAACTACCTACCGTACCGCACATTTTATAATATATAACTAGAAAAGCTACGAATTTAATTTGCTTTTAGGTGCAATGCTAGTTTTAGCAATACTATAATATTAACGAAACCAGCTGAGTTCTATCACTACTACCTAAAAGGTTTATTATTTTTTTCCTAGGCTTTCAAAACCTCTTATTGATACTTATTAGTTAGTATGAAATAGTATTGAAAATCTACGAATGGCGTTTAAATTGTGATGAGAAATTAAATAACGTAGAAGGGAGTGATGAAATGTTGATTCAATTCACTTGTGCAAAACATATTTGTAAATTGGAAAAGAAACACGGATTTTATTTCTGTGGGTAATTCTCATCGTTGTATCTATGATGAAGCACATATAACAACTCATTGATCAATTATTTGATTGACCTGTGACTGCAGTTTCCCAACTTGTCACAAACTCATCAAGATTTATTTATACTTTTTGAAATAGATAAATATTTGAATAACGTGATTTTCATCAACTTTTCAATGATAGCGAAACAAATCTCTTTCTGATAACGTTGGACTAAGTGGCATTCCACGTTACAATAGCAACAGTTTCAGATTAACAGTTGATAGGAACATATTAACCATGTGATTTCTAGTTTGTATTTTCATAAGTAGACATTCGATATTTCCAAAATAAATTGTTTTTATCTGTTCGAATCTTTAAAGGCGAAACTTTGGAATCAAAGACATATACGCAATGGGCTGTAGGAGAGCCAAACTCTTATTTTGGAGTTCGCCGTTGTGGAACCATCAACTCATTCGGAAGGTTAGGACACGTTCACTGTAATTCCGAGAAGCTGAGTTTTGTTTGTGAATGCGAGGAGTCCAATACTTTAGGTATTTGTATTTCACAATATTCTAATGTACGTAGAAGTAATTATCTTAAAAAAA